>JASDQU010374742.1:5027-32357 GCA_032191745.1 Picea mariana | reverse complement strand
CTTGTGTGAGAAGGGCTTCCCAGGACAAAATGTAGTAAGTGGATTTAACTCTACCTATCACAAGATACTATGTTTGTTTGTAGCTTTGGAAAGTTATCTTTCACACCTATTCCAAATCCCTACGACTAATATAATGTAGGTTTGCTACAAGAAAATATAAAAATGTCTAATCAATTTTTATAAGCGCTTTATTTTATGGTTGTTGTTACTCAAAAGGAAAATGGCATGGACAAGATGGTGTTTTGACCAACTCGAAAGTTATGCAAAGAGATGAAGATGCAATCTTTTCATTTCGATGAAAGCTATGCTACGAGAAGGAGAAAACATTTATCATTCCTAGATGCACAATGTCCCAAAATCTTAAAACTCATCAATATCAATATTCTCAAGAAATGAGAAAAAAACAGTGTACACCAATGCACGATTCATGGCCCCCCCTCGGCCATGAGGGGGAAAAATTTCATAATTTAATATCAAAAAATGCCAAGAATCATGCAATTCCGCTACTTCAAATGCAAGGATTCCCCCAATCCAATATAAAGAAAGAAATTAAATCTTTTTGTTTCAAAAATTTCACTAAAAGCAATAATGAACTTTCTTAAAACAAAGAAACCCAAACTAAAAGTTTTCTTTTAAAGAGAACTATTCAGAAGAATTATGATTTTTCCCTAAACAATTCTAAAGAAAACACAGGCTTTGGAATTGAAAGACACTCAAAGCAAGAGACTAATCCTTTAAAACCAAACAAAGCAAAGATGGTTAAAAGCAACTCAAAGAATGTCAAGCAAACTGTAAACAGATCAATATAGGCTCCAAAAGTTCAATCTAGCTGATCAAAGAAAAACTAGGCATCAAAATATAGGAAAGCCTAATTCCAAAAACAAAATTCAAATGGGTTCACAACCTAGCTATAGGGTGCAGTGAAAAAACCAATGGAGTTCGCAGCCTGGACACAGGTAGGGTGCGAACATGTCGCACTGGATTACACATTAGGGTGCGAAACTGAGGGGTTTTCGTAAGCTGTAGACCAGTACAGTGCGAGACTGCTTGAAATCAAAGAGAATTTGGAAAAGGACAAAAGAGTATAAGTAAACTTTTAGATCCAGAGAGTCTGGATGGATCTCCCACAGACTCAGAAACTAGAAAACAAGCAATCAAAGCAAGGGAAACTAGACTAACTAGGAAACAATATGTTCCCCAGTGGAGTCGCCAATTTTGTTACAGGATAAATCGGTAGGTGCGGGCACTAACTGATCTCCCTAGATCCACCTAGATCTAGAACAAAACACACCAGAACATGACGCTTTCCTTATGTTTAAATATTGAATTTACTAACTAAAGAGGGATAGGTGACATACCGTTTAAACTTCACTTCCTCTCACCATCGCCATCCTATCTCCATTCCAACACTCATACAATGATGATCCTGCAAAAGAACGCAACCAACCAAAGTGATAGTAATAGCATAAACTCAATATAAACCTATGTATGTGATCAACAAGTCATACAATAAAACACAACAAGCTTTACAAGAAAGAATCATATTATTATATCATATTAAATGTGAAAGAGAGATTGCAACCATGGCCTTGATGTCGTAAGGTCCCTTCCAACTTTCCTTCGTTCCCCACACACTTCCACTCCAAGAATTACGAGAGCATAGATCTGATAATATTCACAATATATCTTGACAAAATGGCTCGTCTAGCCAAGCTAACAATCTCCAAAGCTCAATCCAATCCAAGCTAATCCCAAAATCTACAAAGCTCCAAAGCTAACCTTCTCCATGAGAGCTCCTCTCCTTTTATAAGTTGAAGAGGATAAGGTGAGTAGGTTAGGATGATCCCACTAAATCATGAAAGCAAGTAAGATCCAAACCATTTAGATGCCACCTCACCATGGAAGTTTCTCCTTCTAGAAGCATCGAGAAGATGCTCGTTTTTCCCATGTATGAGCATTTTCGCACCCTTCCTATATAGAAACCTGTGAACACTTCGCGACCTAGATATGGTGCAGCCTACGAAAATCAGGCATTTTTTCACCCTTCCTATATAGCAACCTGCGAACATCCTCTTTAATAGGGTTTTTACAAAGGAGAATGCAACTTCTTTTCTCAGGAAAAGTTCTTCTCCCTTTTTTCTTCAGGAACTCGGGCCATTGACCCCTCTGAAGGCAATAGATAGGTTTACATAATTAACAGTCATAGGGATGACAAAAATAATGTGTAACAGAGTCCAAAAAGTACAGTAAATGAAGGGGATGTTGAATATTGCAACATTCAAACCCAGGAGGATCCCAAGATCATTAAGCTGTCTAGAACACTCATCCCTAAAGTCGGGAAGAGATATATCAATTTAATGAAAGAATTCCCTAATGTATTTTCTTGGAGATATGAAGATCTGAAATTTTATGACACCAGTATAATGCAACATGTGATCCAAATAAAGGAAGATCACAAACCTTTCAAACAGAAATTAAGAAGGATAAATCCTTTGTTGCTGCCCTTGATTGAGAAAGAGATAAAGAAGCTATTTGATTCCAAGATCATAGTATCCCTGAGGTTTTCTAAGTGGGTGAGAAATCTGGTGCCAGGCAGGAAAAAGAGTGGGGAAATTAGGTTGTGTGTGGATTTCATAAATATGAACAGGGTGTCTCTAAAGGAAAACTACCCACTGCCTAAGATGGATCACATTTTACAGAAAGTGGTTCATTCTCAGAAAATGTCAATATTGGATGGTTTCTTTGGATACAATCATATTATGGTGCATCCTGATGATCAGCAAAAGACAACATTCACAACACCATGGGGAACATTCATCTATGCTAAGATGCGTTTTGGGCTCATGAATACAGGGGAAACATTTCAAAGAGCTATGGGCATAGCTTTTGTTGATGAAAAACACAAATTCATTGTTATCTACCTAGATGATATCACTGTATATTCTGTTTCGGATGAAGAACACCTCAAGCATATAAGAAGGGCATTTCATAAGTGTAGAAAGTTCGGCATCTCGTTGAACCCCAAGAAATCAAATTTCACCATGGAAGGAGGAAATTTGTTGGGCCACATTATTTCAAAGATAGATCCTAGCAGAGTCGAGGGAATCTTGAAAATTGGCATACCCAAAAGTAAAAAAGAGGTGCAATGTTTCTTGGGAAAGGTGGATTTTCTGAGAAGGTTTATCCCTAACCTTACTAAAATCATAAAGTACATTACTAGCATGCTCAAGAAAGGAAATGAAATAAAATGGACCCCTGAAGCCAAAAAATCCTTTGAGGATATTAAGGTGGCATTGACCAAGGCTCCAATACTATCCAGTCCTAACTTTGAAAAGGATTTCATTTTGTTCTCATTTGCTTTAGAGCACACAATTGCTGGTGTTTTTCTACAGAAGGATGAGCAGAATTTTGACAATCCCATAGCTTATTACATCAAGACATTGAGGGATGCCCCCTTAAGTATGATATCATGGAGAAGTAGGCATATGTACTAGTCAATGCCTTGAAAGATTTTAGAGTTTATATCTTTCATTCTCATACTACTGCTTATGTACCCAGTATTTATGTGAAAGACATCTTAACCCACCCTGATCCTGAAGGGGAAATGAGTAAATGGATAGTTTTGTTGTTAGAATATGACCTTGAAATCAAACCTACAAATTTGATCAAGGGACAGGGGCTTGCAAAGCTGATGGCACATACCAATTGTGAACTCTTAGGATAAATTTCATGGCTGAATTTTCAACAAGTGCAGAGGAAGAAAGAGCTCCTTAGATATCCCAAAAATTCCTTGACTGCCCATGGTATATAGATATCATTTACATGTTGATAAATTTGCGGACTCCTCCTGAATTGAGTAAAACGAGGGATGGATTTTTAAAACTGAAAGCAACAAAGTTTTGTATAGTAAGTCAATATTTATATTGGAAGGATCCAGGGGGGATTTTGTTGAGCTGTTTGTTGGAAGAAGAAGTAGAGAAGACCATTAAAGAGTTCTATAAGGGTTACTGTGGAGGCCACTATTATTTGAAAACCACTGCACACAAGATTTTGAGGGTTGGGTTCTACTGGCCTAGAATTTTTTCTGATGTCTATAAAGATGTTTCTAGATGTCATGAATGTCATATTTTTTATGGGAAAAGAAAATTATATCCTCCTTCTTTAAAACCCATATCTTCTGAAGCATATTTGAGACAGTGGGGCCTTGGTTTTATAGGAGAAATACATCCACAATACTCAGCTTAGCACAAGTGGATTCTAACAGCAACAGATTAATTCACTAAGTGGATTGAGGTAGTTCCCACTAGGAAGGAAATAGATGTTGTTATCATCTATTTTTTGGAAGACAATATTTTGTCTAGGTTCGAATGTCCAATCAAAATCATCAAAAACAATATAGCAGCATTTAAATCCAAAAATATGGAGAAATTTTGCAATGACTACAACATAATTCTTGGCCAATCCACTTCTTATTACCCTTAAGGAAATTCGTTGGTCGAGTCATCAAACAAGAGCTTGACTGGAATTACAAAAAATTTATTGCAAGATAACATAAAGGCTTGGCACAAGAAGCTCATCCATGCACTATGGGTTGACATAATCACCCCAAAGAAGTCTATCTCCACCTCACCTTTCCAGATTTTTTATGGCACAAAGGATATTTTTCCTACTACATTGGGGTTTCCAGTGATGAGGTTGTTATAGGAACAGGATGCAGAAATAGATGCCAACCAGAGAAGAAAGGATGAACTAATTAGTGTCCAGCAAACCAGGGAAAAGGCCTTCAACAATGTTCAGTTGCACCAAGACAAGATCAAAAAATATTTTGACAGGACTACCAAGGAGGATGACTTCAAACCAGGAGAATTGGTATTAAGATGGGATGCCAGAAATGAATAAATGGGAGAGCATGGGAAATTTGACCACCTATGGCTAGGACCGTTCAATATTGCAGCATACCATGGAAACAATGCCTATATGATAGAGGTAAGTAATGAAGACATCGTTGGAGGAGGGCCTATGGATTGCAGGTTCCTCAAGCATTATATCGTTTAAAAAAACATCATCCCTTCCATCCATTGTACATAATTATTTTCATGTTTTTCATGAAGAAATTGAAATAAAAGAATCATAGTTGAAGCCCGATGTGAAGGCCCGAAGTTATGCTGAGTAGATTTTGAATTTTCTAAATAAAGGTTGCTAGATTCGGATTGCAGGAATAAATCACAACCCAATGGGTAGGCACTTGGTCTACCATTCTTTTCTACCTCGCAGGGAGGATAGCATCCCCAGTTGGATCCCATGTTATCACTAATACAATTTTTAGATGGGATCCAAGTTTCGGGACTTAGCGAGAGGCTAAAATGGTGTAGAGGCACGATAAACTAGAGGATGGGGCCATATCTGGTAGAAGGAGGATAAATCTATCAGAAGTGCGGAGTTGATGGGACCCGGAGGGCCACAGATCTCGGGTGTTGCAGATCAATAGTCAGGGATCATATCGGGCGGAGAACTAGCGTGAAGGTTAATTCTTGAAAGCAGGCCGATAAAAATACCATAGTTTCGACTCAGGACCATGTGGCACCACCGGATGCATTTCGGGGTGAAAAGAATTCTACCCCAAACCACTTTGCCTCGTCCCCGAAATCGGGAAGCATATATAAAGGGGGGACCCTTGTCATTATTTTATGTTTTTTCAAATCGTTGGAACGTTGAAAATTGGCGCTACCACTCCCTTCATATTGAAGCTCAGCAGTGCACCAAATTCATGCATCTTTCACTCATTCACAGGTATTTTTCATCATCGCCATGGATCTTGGCATTTTGTCTATAACAGAGCAAGATCCCCTGCTAAATGAAGAAGCCCTCATTGACAGAGACTATGATGTGTTCGACACCGAAATAACCATCTCACCTGTCTCCGTGTCTACAGCCAATTTGTCAGATAATGTAGGGAGATATATATCCTTTCTCGAAGTGGTCCAAGACTTCATATTCCCTTACGCCGTTGAAGTCTCATTCCCTTTCCCGAAATTCTTAGGTTGGTGCGCGAAACAATACTCACAAGAAGAGAAGGTAGTTTTAAATAAATTAGGGTCAGAGATCCTGTGTAGAGTAGATATCCCATCCATTCAATACACCCTCAGAATACCAGAGTCCCCCTCTGTAGTGTCTAAACCCTTCAACGAAGAAAATATAGTTACGATTTACAGGGAATGTCCCCCCGAAATCGAAAACCTATTTTTGAAGAAAATTGTCAAACCTGAGCATTATTCTAGGAGTCTATCCTTGCCAATGAATGTAAATTTCATGGTTTTCAAAATCCAGTGGGCATTTTCCATACTCAGTCAGATTTTAGGTATAGATAATTAAAAATATGTAGTTGAGGTCATGTTAGGTTTTTTGTTAACATTTTTCCAGTAAGAGTCCAGCCAGTCAATCTGTATCAGCTTTGAAGGGTTCATAGCTGATAATGTACTCAAACAGCTAGTGAATTTCTAGTCACTAAGGAACTTCAAATATTACACATACTTGCTAAACATGTTCCTGGAGACAAACAAGATAGATTTCCCTGAAGCAGCATTCATCTCAACCAAATGCAAAAGAATCACAATTCTCATTTTCATAAATAAGATCATGTCCAAAGTTTACAGCCTAATCTTCAACTCCAGTCTTCCAAGAGTCCTAGAGGGCATAAAAATTTATTTGCAGCCAAATCCAGAAAACGGAGTGGGATATTGGGTGTTGTTCATTCATTCTACAGTAATTTGGGTATATGATTGTTAAGAGGTACCTTACCTTCTGCCTATTTTTCTGACACCCAGCGTCTTTTCCCTGAAGTTCATCAAGAAAAGAATCATCTCAGAGACAGAACATTTTCTGAAAATGCACAAGGTGTCCAACCTGAAATTTCCTTTCATCATGGGACCCTTTGTCATGAAGACTAGATCATGCTTATCTCAGATCTAGGCCAAACTCAAGGAGTTTGTATTTGCACAGCTACAAGGGATAATATATGATCCACATCAGGTCATATCTAAAATAACATTGATGAGCAAACAATCCCCTTATGAACATGAGTATGTTGAAGGTTTTGAAAAATTAGCAAATTTAGAAACATGTGTTGATATGGAATCCATATTGCAGCCTGCTCAAACACAAGAAGTAGGGACAAACCTACAGCAGACTTAGAAACAACAGACCTCTCAGAAGTTGATACTCCAAGTTCCAAAAGTAACTGTCTACACCAAGAGAAACAGTTCAGAGTCCCTAGGCACCAGTAGTCAACAAACTGCTCCCTAGAAGATAAAAATCACACAATCTCCATAGATAGTAGATCTGGAGGAAGAAGAGCCTAAGGAGCAAGCAAGTATGGATATGGTGGAGAGTGGCACCAGCAAGGAAGAAGATGGTAAAATAAGAATACCCCAAAGTGAAAGCATCTCAAAAGCTTTCAGCATCAAAAAACACATTTTTGATAAAACACCTGGAGAAGCCTATCAATCTAAAGAAGATTTAGCAAAGCAATATGCTATGAAAGGAAGCTTGGCCATGAGTGAAATAAGAAAGTTGATACCTGAGGTAGAAAGGATTTCTAAGCATAAGTCTTCTTTGTTCTCAGTTTGGGATATAGAGAAGACACTCAGCACAAAAGTTGCAGGTGAGGCTAAAGTGTTTGAGATTAAGCTACATTATGAAAACATCAGTGCCCCAGACAAGGTGAAATTCCACAGAAACACCAATGACATGTTGTATTCGGACTACCTGGGTCTGAGCTTGAAGATTTCAAGGTTGAAAACTCATGCACTTAAGTTGGAGGGATAGTTGAAACAAGAGAAAGCATCCAGCAGATCTTGGCAGACTCAAGTCAAGATATTAGAATTTGAAGGCCCTCAGGTAGTGAAAACTTCCTTATAAGAGAAATACAAGTTGATTCAAAGATTGAATAAAAAACTAAAGATGTTTGCCACTGAGCATCCACAAACAACGGAGTTGGTTACTCTAGAACAATAAAAAGAGGCATTTCAAAAGGAAGCATTGAATTACAAGGCCAAAGTATTGTAGCTAGAGAAAGAAAAGGTAAATTGGTCACAAAGATAGACACAAGTATCAAACATGGTTGTAGTTGTACCTTGTACTGCAGAAATTGGGCCAAGCGCTGAAGGACTTGTCTAGGCTATGTCACAATTTATCCTGAAGGCAAGAGAAATCAAGAGCCTTAAGGGAGATATAGAAAAGTTGCAACAAGAAATGAGAATAAAGGATGAGAATATGGCCCAGTTCAAGAAAGAGAATCAAGCTTTACAGGAAAGAGTAGACAAGTTGAAGACAAGGTTGAAAGGAAAAGGACTATTGTAGGGAGCCAAACACGTCATTTGGGATTCTATTGTTGATGAAGCTTCCAAGTTTAGTGTGTACCTAAATTTCATAAATGATAAAGATAGCATGGTCATCACAGCTAGGAGCGGGTGCACTGTTGTGAATGAGACGTTGGTGAAAAAACCCTCAAAGTGGGCACAAAATGCTATAAATCTGTTGAATTCCATACTCGCCTCTGAACTTTAGACCATTGGGGTAAAAGAAAGGACTACATTGATCATTTGGGCCAGGAGGATCATTGCCAAGCATAACTTGCTTAAATCAGTGCATACCAAGGCCATGCAGATGGAGTAGAGTATATAGAAATTCAAATATCTGTTTGAAGAGTTGTTCATCAAAGGCCTCCCACCATTTTGGGATGGTAAAGTAAAAATGTATGATTAGGAGGAATACAACTCTCTCCTCGCCCAATGCAGAATGGATCACTTCAATTTTGAAATCCTAGAGGAAAACTTGAAGGGGACAAACGTGGTGGAGTATTTGACCACATATTTTGAGATCTTGAATCAATTCAAGACAGTGAAGATCGGACTGTCAACCATGAATTATGCCTCTTGCATTGACCTGAAAATCCTGATCGAGGAAATGATGGATTATGAGATCCCTTCTGACTTGCAGTGGAAGGAGATAGTGCGGTTGGGAAAAACAAAATGCATTTTTCCAGGAACTAGCAAATAGCCTCCAAGTATAACCAAATTGGCAAGTTCGATGGAGGGCCAAAGTAGGATAGATGCGAGGACAAAAGTCGAGAAGTCAGAGAAATCAGTCATTAGTTTATGAAACGTTTTTTATTAAACATTGTAAATCGGTTCACATTCTGAGACTATCAGTTGAAATTATTGTAGTCAATTTTAGAAGATGAAACCTTTCAGTTCATCTATTGTAATCGGTTTCTAATAGAAAGGAACTTGAAATTGTATAAATGATAGAGGTTCTGAATGTATTAATGTTGGAAAAAGGGGCACCTTCTTAGTTCTTCTGAACTCTATTGTAAATTTTTGGACTTGAATTGAATACATATGTAGAAGCTTTTGAAATCTCTATGAAAATATTCTAATGGTGGTGATATGAGTTTTGTCTCCTTTCATTGTATGTATTTCTTGTGTTCTTTAATTCCATTTGCATTTTCTTCTGTTTAAATTGGACAGTTAAAAGCTCAGAATTCATCTTATGGTAATCTCGGCTTAAGCGATTTAAACTGAGTAATTTTCTTCCTAACTAATTCATAATTCATTTTACTAATGCTCTGATGCAGTTACTTATTTTCTCCCTCTTCCTACACTTTGCTTAAATATGAATTTACAACTCAAGTTCACTGCTTCATTTAGCCTTTATCCTCTGGAGAGTTCTATTGGCCAGTCATTGTTTTCATTCACTTTCAAAATTTCGACTCCATAGCCCTAAGTGACCCTACCCTTCCTTGCCAGAAACTTTATAAAAAAAAAACCCAAAACAAACTAAAATCTAGCCACTGATTGCCAAAGAAATATCAAGTGACCCAAGAGATCCCTCTCTGAGATGAGAAGGCTAGTGCCCATCTCTAAAGTTGGTTGAAACAGTTACCTATGTTTTTTTTCTATCAGCCGAACAAAATTTACAGAGTGTTAACACCTTCATTGTGGGAGGAAGTGCTAGCCTATAGGCTACAGGTCCCACTCTATCAAAAATTTCAAAGGGTCCAAAATACTGAGGTGTCAGCTTGGCACAAGCTCCCTTCCTCAAAGAGATTTTACTGGGTCTAACTCAGAGATACACATGATCCCCTACTTTGAACTCTCTAGGATTCATTTTCCTATCTGCATAGCTCTTTTGTCTATCCTAGGCTATTTTCAAATTCTGTCTAATCTGAATTACTTGTTGTTCCATTTCCTTTATGATGTCTAGCATGATTGTAACTCTATCTATTGGGTTGTTCTAGCTGATTGGAATGTTTCATTGTCTTCCATAGAGGGCTTCAAAAGGGCTCATTTTTAATGACTCTTGATAGCAATTGTTGTAGGAAAAGTATATCAGTGGTAGCTAGTATTCCCACTTCTTGGGTTGATGCATTACATGCATCCTTAGCATGTCTTCCAACACTTGGTTTACCCTCTCTAGATTCCCATCAGTTTGAGGGTGATAGGTTGTACTAAAGAGCAATTTTGTTTCAAAACTAGCAAACAGATATTTCCAAAAGTTTGAATTAAATTTTGTATCTCTGTCGGATATAATTTCCTTAGGCATGTCATGCGGTCTAAATATTTCTTTCATGAAAATAATGGAAATATATATTTCCTTGCAAGTTGACTTGACGGGTATGAATTGAACAACCTTGCTCAGTTTTTCCACAACTACCATGATGGCGTCGTTCTGTTTGGTTGATTTTTTTAATCCTGTGACGAAATCCATGGAGATGGTTTCCCATTTCCATTCGAGAATTGGTAGGGGCTGCAATAGCTCTGATGGGTTCCGGTGCTCTACCTTGACATGATGACATTCTAGACACTTAGTTAAGTAATCAACTATGTCATTTTTCATTCCATGCCAATAAAATAGTTTCCTAGTGGTCGTGATCATTTTTTCGATAACCAGGATGACCAGTATATGGTATTTTGTGTAGTTCATCCATTATGAACCTCTTCAATTCATCACAATTCAGAATATACAATATTCCCTTGTAAGTTAGCAGGCCATAATTAAACATATGATAGCCTTCATACTTCAACCCTATGGGCTCTTTCTTTAGGTATGATGCCACGGTCATGAAAAATGCATATGTTTCTTGTGCACATTTGACTCTCTCTTTGATGTGTAATTCACCAGTGCTTACAGCTGCCAAATGAACCACTTTCATACTTCTACTAAGGGGATCAGCCACCCTATTCTCCTTTCCTTTGATATGTTTGATTTTGAAATCAAACTCACTAAGGAGAGCCATCCACCTAGCTTGTCTCACATTGAGTTTTTGTTGCGTTGGGGGGTCCTAAATCACTTTAACTCAACAGTAGGACCCAAACCCTCCATTGAGGCCCAATTATACTCTGCAGCATTTAATGGTGGAATGGTTCTCCAGATATTTCGATCTATCCAATTAATCGATGGGCTTTATGTAGTGATTGACATGATGTCTTCTTTCGAAATCTCCTCCTTCAATTTGAACGTTCTCTTTTTTGTATTTTCTCTTATAGGTGGCATTGATACAAGATAAATGTTGGTATAATCCAGTTGGGCAACAAAGGGGGAATTTTTAACTACCGAAGAAGGCTGAACTTGGGACAACCCTCATGCTCAAGCATGCAAGCAATGATTATTACACCTATGACAAGCCTAGCACTAATACATAAACTTGTTGGAATTTCGATTATTGACTGAGATACAATTTATCAGAAGAGAACATACATGCAATAAATGATGGCAAGAAAAATGGTTTCCTGAGCTCTAATCACCAATCACACATTAAAAAAACGATTTGTTTACATCATTAGAGGCAAGAATTATAAAAATATTGAATCAGATAACTTATCAACAGATTCAGAAACTCTTACCCATTATAGCATCCATTCATGACATAAATTTGGAAGTAATTCCTCCTTATGATCCAATCACACACACTTTTGATGAAAACATAAACTTGTCTCAGTTCCTAAACATGACTTCTCAATTAAGGTAGCTCTGAAATAGTTCTTTACAATTCCAAAAACGAGGGTCTTTGAAAAACCATCGACCTCTTCTAACAGGTCGATCCTCTTATTTATAACATAATATTAACTAAAAATAACTATCAAAAGTGCAAGCTAAGTAACACAAGAAATCACCACATGGCGCTTTCATCTCTCAGTCTTATAAGAATCATCAAATGGTTTCACTTGAGTGGATGACTCTTTCATACTCCGACCATTTGACGAATATTTCCTCGCATGTGTTGGCATACGCGAATCTGTGTTGGTCCATTGGGGTCAAAAGGATCTCCTTTATCTCCACTGCCCATGCATGATACTTGACTACTTTAGCACTTAACTATTGTAACATTGTCTGAGCCTTGATCGGGTGCTCCATGAAGTGTTGTAGTTGACCTGGCGCCATGTTCGCCACCTTTTCTATCTCCGCAACCCACGATGAGTCTTGTTCGAAATGTAGTTTGACTATGTCATGCAAGTCGACAAAGTCGTCAGGTGTGTCTAATTCTGGTAGGTCAATATCTCTCATCGCCCAATTGACCTTGGTCCAAATCATTTCGCAATCGGACCATTTCTCTTGGATTTCCTTATGAGTTTCTTGGGCCATTTTCACCCAATATTTGTTCGACTTCTTTATGTGATCGATGTTGTTATCCCTTAGTACCCAAATGTTGTGCTCTTCGGCGTCTTGGCCCTGTTGAATCATTATGATGTAATCGATCTTTTCCATATCTTTGTGTTATTTCTCATACCATATTTCCATATCCTTGCATGTCACCAACGCCATAAGGGTGTCTTCTTCGAAATCAGATATCCCTGCAGTGAAAAGGTGTCTCTCATCCGTGAATTTACTGTAGGCATCCTCGAATTAGATTCTCAAGAAAATCATGGCCTGTGTGGAGTCCTGATAATATTTCTCCAAATGGCGTAGATGATCCAACTCCTTCATCATGGAAGCCATCTCATATTCATCCTTCCTCGCTCTATCCAGGGTGGCACCTGTGATTTCCATCCCTACGTCGATAAGCTCGGACGTCTTGGCATGCTCCATGCTAATCAATTTATCCTCTGTGGTGATGAGGATGGAGTTGTCCAGAGTAAGCCTCCTCTTCTTGGTGGTTCTCTTCATGATGGATTTTCTCTTTCGATCATAGGTGATGGCTTGTATATTGGCAACCTCATCCATGGGTTCAGGGATTTGCTAATCTCCCCAAGTAAGCATATTTCCTAAGCTCCCAACGTTGTAAATCTGTTCAAGGATGGGTTCTTGAACCTCTTCCGTATGTCCCAAAAAAATTTCCTCTAGTTGTTTCTCATCGAGAGGTAAAGTATTAGCTAATATTGATGAATTAGGGGCAGGATCAATATTTACTTGATAATCGGTTATCAAAATACTGATTTCCTGTTGTGGAATTCCTTCTTCTTGTTCTCTCTATCCTAGCTCATCCTTCGGGCTATCCACTTGGGTCCCAAGTGCATCAAGTAGCTCAATGTCTAAGACAGTTTCGACTTCCTAGTCACTTTGTGGAAGGCTTTGAATTTGATCATCGGGAGTTCGGGAAGATACTTTCTTAGGTTCCTTTTCCTCTGCGATATGTATCGGAGTCACCAGGGAAACATCCAAACTCTCCTTATCATCATAGATTGTTATTAAGTCATGTAGGGGGTTTGGTGCACTTTCTCTCCCTGATTTCCTTCATATCTCGGGCTAAGACAAAACTCTCCCTGTTGATCCAACCTGTGGCATTGAAACTTCAAGATTATCTGACCATGTGGCTTCTCTAATTTGTATCAGCTCTGGGTCGCTTGGTCCTTCCCATCTTTCAATTGGGTTGTTGAAAGGAACCCTAGTCATCTCTACGAGGTCTGGGTCATTCTGTAGCTAATCAATTACTCTCTGTGCCTATTACATTAGGAGAAATCCCCTTGCTTGTGCCTTCGGTGTCAAAAACAATCCCCTATTCTGCACCTTTGTTGCCTCTGTCGCTCTGATTTCTTCTCTAGCCCTGAGGGCCTCTTAAGCCAACTGCTCTATCGTTGTCGCATGTTCATCCATGCTCATGACCTTGAACCTGGTCATTTTTGGGTCGGCCATCCTTTGCACCACCTCATCCCAGTCTTGGGCATTCTCTGTGAATAATTTTTCCTCGAACTTATCGTGAGCATACGGCTATCATGATGACACATGTGAAGCATGTTGTAGGAATAGACCCTTTGAATCGTGCTTGCAGAATTGGTCTGTCGAGAACCTGAATCCAAGTTGGCTCAGCCCTTCTTGTTTGGCTTCAGCGGTATCCTTTACCAAATAGAACCCTACATGGAAACCGTTGGGTATGAAAGCTCGTTTCTTGTCTTTCACCAAGGTAGTGTTGTATCCCTGTGTTATCACCATTTAATTTTTTGGTGTGAGATTGAGATTTCAAGGTTGGTGAGGTGCTAAACCGATTTGGAATTCTGATAAATTTGGGGAACTGCCATAAATGGAAAAAGGGGTTAAATTTTGTAGAAGTGTTAGGATAATCAGGCTTGGAAGGGTATAAGATCATCGTCTGTCGAGATCAACGTTAGAAAATATTTCGGGGTTGGAAATAACATGGAGGCTAAAATGTCTAAGAAGGCCCAAAATTTCAACGGTAGTTTCCCTCAAAGGTATGTGGCATCCTCAAATGCATTTCGGGGGGAAAAGCAGGTAAACTCAAAACCACCCCATCACACCCCCGAAATCACGTGTTAAATGTCACTAAATGGGTCAAATCCAAGGGTCACATGTGGAAATGAAACTTGACGACCAGTCTAATCATCTAGAGATACTTGTTTAGATATCATTCGTCTATGCAGTGCCCAGTAAGCACCACCAAGTAGCCAATTTAATACTCATCATTGGGAATCGATGGTTAAACGTGAGAGGCCATTATCCCTGTAAGGACTTTCGTCAGTAGCCCATTATTAGCACGTGATGGTGACTATTATTTGAAATGCAGGTGAAATTACTCTATTTTGGGTACTTGATGGTTTATTCCAGAGTGGGATACCTGTAAATCGAAACACTAGTCCAATTCATATGAAGTTGAGGGAGATAGGCTAATGTTCCTTGGAAAACCAGAGAGAGTTGAGGAGAAAGATCCAGCGGTTTTCAGCAAACCAGGAAATTCAAATAATATGATAGGGATATCACGTAAAAAGATAAAAGGGGCATGTTGTGAAATTCCTAACAGCAAAATCTCATGGAAAATCTATTGATGAGCCAAAATTAGATGAAAAGATCGGGTTGAATCCTATTATGAGGGATTTGATCATTAATGGATATGCAAATAGATACTACACACAAGCTGGTGAAAGGAAAGGGAAGAAACAACAAAGGGAGGAGGTTAACGATGGAACGGTCAAAAGTGTTGAAGAAGATCAACCTAGCTGGCTTGACACATTAAAGGAAGAAATTGAAAAGTTAAAATGAAGCTACATGCCAGGCTAAATCACGTATGTTTCAGGGAATTTTTTCATATTGTAGACAAATGGAATTTGGTGGAAAGATCCCAGGTATTTTGGTTTCTATTTGTAACTTCCCCAAGAAAGTAGGAGTTTGGTTTTGATAATTTACGCTCTCTGGAACCTATGTTTATTTTTGGAATCTTAGAGAAGATTATCTGTTTTTTCAATCTCATGTGTAATTTATCTATATATGTTGTTAAAAATATAAATGAAGGGTTCAACCGGTGAGATAGGGGCCTGCCTCTGTAGTAGGAGAACTTTGTGATTTCTTATGAATTTTAATATAAGCAGAGAAGGTTTTCTTAGATAGCCGAGATTCATCATGGTGTTGATGTTCTGTATGTTTTCTTGTATTTCATATTCATGAATGTGTTTTGTTGCTAGTGATAATATTTAAACAAAAGAAGGAATTCATCTTGTTGGTGCTCCTTCTCATATTGATTATACTTGTTATGTGTTTATTGGTTTCTGGTTCAGAATTCACTCTTCATTGGTACTTTGTATTCGGTATCCAACCTTCATGTTTCTTCTTCTCAATCTATACCAAGAGATTCATCCTCTGTTAGACACCTCTTGTCATAGTGGTCTTTCCTTTCTCTCCCACTTCCATCTCATATCACTTATTTGGTTGAACATCATGCCTATTTTTCTTTTGTTTCCTCGGGAATACATAACTTATAAATCTTCAGACGATTTCAGGAATTGACCCCATTTCCCAATGGCCCTATTCTCTTGTTTGTCCTACCACTTTTTAAAATTTACCCTATTGTGGAATCTGACCTCTGTGTGTCCATTGCCAAATATGTTTTGAGTATTTTCAATATCTATATGTTTGATAGATCCCTCTCTGGTTGGAAGGGTTAGGATCCAACCTAAAGTTGGTTGAAACAGTTACCTCTGTTGTTTTTTCATTAGCCAAACAAAGTTATAGAGTGTTAACATTATGGCGTCGTTGTCGAGGACCAAGGTGAAATCCTCCCTAGGAGAAATGACAAAGTCCAGATCTGAGTACTGATGGTGAAGAGTATTCAGACACAGAAAAGTTGTATATCATTCACCTGGTGACTCCATTTTCAAGAATCTAGAATTCAAAATTTTCATGGCGACACCACTGCCCAAAGACTCAGTAGCCTGAAGATTTTATTGGTGATTCCACTTAATCTTCAAATGTGATTTAGGGATTACACTATAATATGAGACCCTTTGACAAAGGTATTAAAGGACATCATGGGAGAAAACAAGTACCTAAAGTTGATTTTTTTCCAAGACATAATATTTTTTTCTATTAATTACCTTTTGTCTTTTCCTGAACATGCTAAACAAATTTTTCTTTGCATATTGCATGCAAATGATGATCACAAGAATCTTGAAATTGTATATCCTCCTCTTAAATTTATACATATGTCTCCTCATTTTATCACTAATTTTGATCAAAATCTCCCATCTGAGCCATGTGGTATTCATAACCAAGTCGATGAACCTCGTGAAACCAAGGATGATGTCTCACCTCTTATACTTGATCCAACACCCTCCAAGATTAAGCATAGATACAGTCCTTTGAAATTACCTCATACCCTTCATGATTTTCCTCCAAAGCACTGTAAGTACCTCCCTGTGTTTGATGGGGAACCTAATGCCACCACAGCTAAGAAACACATCCAAGAGTTTGAGCATTTTATAGATTTTTTTGAGATTGACCATTATGATGTTTGTATGAGGGCATTCTCTCAATCTTTGAAAGGAGATACCAAAGAATGGTTTAAACATATGCAGCCAGAGACAATTAGTTCATGGGAAGAAATGAAGAGTGTTTTTTCGAAGATTTGGGGAAAGAAGAAATATTTGGATCTACAACTTATAGAATTATATGCCTTGAAGAGGCAGAGCAATGAAACTATTTCTACTTTCAGTAGAAGGTTTTCCAATATTTATTACAATTTTCCCAAAGAAATTCAACCCATTGAAGTTGTTTCAATGATCCATTATGCCACTACTCTTCATTCAGATTTGTCTTTCCTCTTGATGGAAAGAAGACATAAGTCCTTACAACAAATATTTAATGATGCTCAGGAGATTCAACACAATATCCAAGCATGTGAATAGAATCGAAATGAGGGGTTGGATGCTCAAGAACATGAAAGCAAATATGGACATAAAACAGTTGATTGGAATCTTGAACAGAGAATTAATAATATCATAGGTCCTTCTGAAGATTTTAATGCTAATGACTTTGCAAAAGATTATATTCCATTTATTGAAAAAGAGGGTGCTAATTTACTTCTGATCAATCCCACGATAAGCATGGGGTTGATTATTTTATATACTCATTTGTAGACAGTCAAGAAGATGAATTTGCAAATCGGTTTGTTGAAGAGTGGGTTGATGCTTGTTAGATGACATTGCAGATGTTGCTAAGTTTCCTATATATTATGAAGATGATGATGATTGTGATGTCGAATTCCTATAACAACCAATTGCATGTTCTCTATCAGAAAATGTTCCTTTTTAGTAGTGTAATGAGAGCAATCAACCTACATATCACAGTCACAAAGAAGAAATTATTGAATCAGCTGAAGGGAATTCTTTACCTTTATTCTTTTCTTCATTTAAATTGTTTAAATAAAGTTCTAATATCATCACTGAAGAAAAGGAAGGTGTGATGATGTCGAATCACGCTGATTCATTGGAGAAAATTGAAAAGAAATTATAGCCATTGGTAAAAAATGAAGTTGAAGATGAGTGGGTTCATCAATCCAAAAAAAATTGAAGAATGTGCATATGACAGCAGTAAAGAGAATGAATAAGGTTTTGAATCGGGTGAAAGAACCTTTCCATTGTTCTTTGCTTCTATCAAATTGTTGAAGAAAAACGTTTATAATGTTTCAAATAGAAAATCCTCTAGGCATGAGGTTGAATATGAAGAAAGCAGTGGACTTACAAATGAGATTTGTCTTCTGTTATGTTTCTCTTCCTTTGAATTGTTAAAATAAATCATGGGATAACAGAGGAAGTTGATAAAGGAATTGTTTTTAAAGGTCATTTTCCTCCTCGTGAACTTGATGAAGATATTCAACAACATCTCCAAGAAAACAATGTACTCCATAGTTGTTTTCCTTACCCTATGAATGATGTGGTTGTTCAAATTTTAAGTGGCTTGGACATGGATGAGGGATCTGAAACCGCATCTATGGAGACTTCAAGAAATGAACAAGAAAATGACATAGAGTTTTAGAAAAGAAATGATGTCACGGTTCGATCAGAAACGCAGAAAGATCATAAAGAAGAAATTATTTTATTTGATTCCTTCGACGATTATGGTTTTGAAAATGTTCTCAGAACTAAAAAAGTAGAGCAAGAGAAACAAACACTTATGAAGGAGGCTTGTCCTTCTATTTTGGTTCATCAAGAAGAATTTTTTTCTCATATGTTTCATGACCCTGTGGCATGCTATATGGAGTGTTTTGACAAACAAAATTTACAGCTTATGATGGGTTGTAAGCTTAGGAATAAAGATGATGGTCAATCAACGTCAGCATTAAATATGGATTTCTTGCTACCAGGGGGTTTATTCTAGTCAGCACTATCTTGTAGTTCAAAGGATTTCCATTCCCAGCAGTCTCAGTTGATTTTTCATCCTCTTGGTGTAAATCAACGAGTTAAATCACATAAAACCAAGAATGCAGTGGAAAAGGTGAAACACAAGTGTTTTTTTGTACATGTGTTGGAAGATCCATTTTCATTTTTGTTAGAAATAGTAAACAGCCCCAATAATTTTGAAAATCTAAGATTTGAATTCATATGTAAAATATTGAATGAAATATCAGTAAACAGGCTTTGGAGCAAGCGCGTGCAAAGAAACCAGACAATAGATAAAATGATTGCATGGTTTCATTGGCATTATGATTTCATTTGATTGGGAGCTCATTTCAGTAGTTAGGGTAAGTAGGTGTGAATAAGCTTGATGATAAATCATTTTTTCAAGCTTAGATTTTCAAATAAAGTGTTCAATTAGATTTTAGAAGTATATCCAACGTTCAGTCTCCAGGTGAAAGCAGTGTGCAGACTTTGGTTTTTAGCAGACATTTGTCACAGGTCAAAGAAGGGTACATACCTATTTTGGGAGCAGCTTGATGGATCAGGCACAGTGTCTATGCGTTATTTTCTACCTCACTGGGAGGATAGCATCTCTAGTTGGAGCCCATGTTATCACCATTCAAATTTTTGGTGTGATATTGAGATTTCAGGGTTGGCGAGGTGCTAAACCGATTTGGAAGTTCGATAAATTTGGGGAACTACCAGAAATGGAAAAAAAGGGTTAAACTTGGTAGAAGTGTTAGGCGAATCAGGCTTGGAAGCGTATAGATCACCATCTGGCAAGATCAACGATTAGGAAATATTTCGGGGTTGGAAAAAGAGCGGAGGCTAAAATGTCTAAGCGGGCCCAAAATTTCAACCGTGGTTTCCCGCAAAGGTATGTGGCATCCTCAGATGCATTTTAGAGGGGAAAGAAGGTAAACTCAAAACCACCCCATCACACCCCCGAAATCACGTGTTAAATGTCATTAAATGGGTCAAATCCAAGGGTCATATGTGGAAAAGAAACTTGACGGTCAGTCTAATCATCTCGAGACACATGTTTAGATATCATTCATCTGTGCAGTGCCAGGTAAGCACTGCCAAATAACCGATTTAATACTCATCATTGGGAATCAATAGTCAAACGTGAGAGGTCATTATCCCTGTAAGGACTTTCGTCAATATCCCATGATTAGCACTTGATCGCGACTGTTATTCGAAATGCAGATGAAATTACTCTATTTTGGATAATTGATTATTTATTCCAAAGTGGGATACCTGTAAATCGAATCACTTGTCCAATTCATATGTAGTTGAGGGAGATAAGCTCATGTTCCCTGGAAAACCAGAGAGAGATGAGGAGAAATATCCAGCAGTTTTCAGCAGACCGTGAAATTCAAATAATATGATAGTGCTATCAAGTAAAAAGATAAAAGGGCATGCTACGAAATTCCTAACAGCAAAATCTCGCGGAAAATATGTTGATGAGCCAAAATCAAATGAAGAGATCAGGTTGAATCCTATTATGAGGGATTTAATCATTAATGGATACGCAAATAGATACTACACACAAGTTGGCAAAAGAAAAGGGAAGAAACAACGAAAGGAGGTTAAAGTTGGAACCGTCAAAAGCGTTGAAGAAGATCAACCTAGCTGGCTTGACACATTAAAGAAAGAAATTGAAAAGTTAAATAAAAATGAAGCTACATGCCAGGCTAAATCGAGTATGTTTCAGGGAATTTTGTGATATTGTATACAAATGGAATTTGGTGGAAATATCCTAGGTATTTTGGTTTCTATTTGTAACTTCCCTGAGAAAGTAGGAGTTCGGTTTTGATAATTTAGGCTCTCTGAAACCGATGTTTATTTTTGGAATCTTGGAGAATATCATCCTTTTTTTCGGTCTCATGTGTAATTTATCTATATATACTATTAAAAAGATAAATGGAGGGTTCGACCAGAGAGAGAGGGGCATGCCTCTGAAGCAGGAGAACTTTGTGATTTCTCATGGATTTTAATATAAGCATAGAAGGTTTTATTAGATAGTCGAGATTCATCATGGTGTTGATGTTCATTATGTTTTCTTGTATTTCATATTCACGAATTTGTTTTGCTTCTAGTGATAATATTTAAACAAAAGAATGAATTCATCTTACTGGTGCTCCTTCTCATATTGATTATACTTGTTGTGTGTTTATTGGTTTCGGGTTTAGAATTCACCCTTGATTGGTGCTCTGTCTTCGGCAGCCATCCTTTATGTTTCTTCTTCTCAAGCTATACCAAGAGATTCATATTCTTTTAGATGCCTCTTGTCATAGTGGTCTTTCCTTTCTCTCCCATTGTCATCTCATATTACTTGTTTGGCTGAACACTATGCCTAGTTTTCCTTTGTTCCCTCAGGAATACATAGCTTATAAATCTTCAGACAATTTTAGGAATTGACCCCATAGCCCAATGTCCCGATTCTCTTGTTTTTCCTACCACTTTTTAAAAATTACCCTATTCCAGAATCTGACCTCTATGTGTCCATTGTCAAATATTTTTTGAGTATTTTCAATATCTATATGTCTGAGAGATCCCTCTCTGTTTGGAAGGGTCAAGATGCAACATAAAGTTGGTTGAAACAATTACCTTTATCATGTGTTCATCAACCAAACAAATTTACAGAGTGTTAACACCCTGCAAGATGGTCTGATAGAAAATTTCTCCCACAAAGAGTCGATCTGGGATGTTGGTTGTGGAGCCTGATTATCTTCCTGATTCAAAGGTCTTGGGTTTTTCAGCCGTGTTTATACACCATGAAGACTTTAAACCCCAGAAGTATGTACACTCTTCCACACAGGGGAGTACAGAGGGGGGGTACCCCCTCTGCTGGGTCCGAGGGCAAGCAGGCCCCCGACGGGTGTTCGGGGGCAGCTTCCCCTGATGGGGGTTCGGAGGTGAAGCCCCTGAAGGAAAAATTGCCTTGTAAATGTATATTGTAATTTCATTGTAAATCTGGACCGTTCATTATAAGGTCTCATATCTAACAGTAGAAATTATGTTNTTTGTTGTAGGTTGTATCCCTTCATTTACTAGATAATAATAAAGGAAGGACCTGGCAATTTCTCTGGTGGATGTAGCCCACACTGGGTGAACCATGTAAATCTGTGTCTCTATTGTATTGTGTATATTTTGTGTTTTGTTTCCGCATTTGTTTTATTTTATTTCTCCACGGTCCTATTTTTCTAACATGGGACA
This sequence comes from Picea mariana, assembly GCA_032191745.1. NCBI lineage: Eukaryota > Viridiplantae > Streptophyta > Pinopsida > Pinales > Pinaceae > Picea > Picea mariana. Next base: position 10,017 of record JASDQU010374742.1, on the reverse strand, counting down.
TTAGATGGTAGGAGATGTGGTGCTCCGGTGGCCCTGAACACTCTTATGTAGGTGGTGTGCTCGTCCAAGTACTAATGGATTACCTTGGATATAATTTTCTTGGCTACCGCCAATAGCCTTGGGAATTCCTTCTTAAAAAGAATAAAATAAATTCGATCATTGAATTCATCGTAGATGAGGGAGTAATATTTCTTATAACTATTTTTCCATAGCAAGCTGAAGTAGATGTGGCCCGGGAGCTCTACAACATGTCAGCTCGGATTCATACCAGTGAAGATGTTTCTAACGCACATGACATCGAGCATGTACGATGCCATGTAAAAAGTTGGTGCCTCTCCTTCCTTTGACGTCTGAGCCTACTACACACAAGTGCTTAGTTGTTTGGATATTATTTCTCTCCAATTGAAGCTGCACCCGATGATTGCGACTTTGTATGCCAAAGGGATCCAAGCTTCTGAAAACTTGGAGCAATCTTTTTATTCGTATAGCTGGCATATGGGAGCCATTAAATATATGTATGGCTCTCTCAGGTTAATAGTATCGTACCATCCATGGCTCCGATCGGTGAATTTATTGTCTTCCCTCCACCATGAGGCCATCAATCGATTGGTGTTGTGGATTTCATAGAACTTCACCACGAAGTCCGTGTTGAGCCACTCGTCCGGGTCCCTGAGCTTGTAGTATTTTTGGAGCTCTGTCGAAAGGAAAACCCCGATACACTCGCCATTCTCATCATTAATCCAACATTTACGCCCATCCATGTGGTCTATGAGCCACTTCATGACCTCTATGTAGGGGAAAACGAGGAATCTGCTTGCCACCATGTGTAGATATGACCGTCAGATGTTGGGAAACAGCTAGTCATCGAGCGTCCTTATGTCTAGGTCATTGTCTGGGATATACTTTGGGTATTCTTCTTTGATAATCTTATTCAAGAGATCCCCCCACTGTGGGAGCGCCACCTTGGATCCAGTGCTTTCCTCTCTATTTCCAAAGGTCGGAGGTTATATGAAAACCTTCTTTGTTGTTGTCTTGACGACAGGCTCTGGCCTAGGGATATACTCCAACTTCCTCATGGTTCCTAGAGAACCTTCACCTATCTCTAGTTCTTTCAGCTTTGGTGCTCTCAGCGAGTGTCTGGTGGTTGGCTTTCTTGGTGGCATTGATCCTGCAACTTTAAGCATAATTTTAGAGACTATTTAAAAAAAAAAAATGGACAAACACATATAAATTATAGCTAGTGAATTGAGAGACTCTAATACATACCTCTGAATCTTATTAAAACCTGGTTTTTTGATAATCATGGGGTCAATACAGCCTTCGAGTTGCTCATCTTTCTCCTTCAAACACTATGTAATTCTCTTACGCGCAGAAAGAATTTGTTCACAACCGTTCAATATATTTTAAACAGGAAAGATCTTACTGTGTCTCGCATCAACCATTCAATTTAGGTTATGAGTGAATTTTCAATAAATATGTCGCTGAATCTTTAGAACTTAAATTCATTATGGGTTGACGTCATAGGTGAGGGTGAGGATGTGGTTTATCGTTGATTTCAAAAATGTTGTTTTGATTGGTGCACAAGGTAGAAACTAATGCGGGATCGAGTATTAATTATCTCCTTCAATGCCCAAAATCCGATCGTATCTAATGTTGAAAATGTCCTATCATGTCGCCCTTTCAGTGGGTGGATCAGGGATCAGGGTTATGCTATGAAAATTTTAGTTGATACTCTCCTATAAAAGTTTCGATGTCGATCTATCTTACCGTACAGTGTTGACACGACAAAGCTGACTCAGAGGTGTGACTAGGACCTAGGGGACCAAAAATGACTCGGGACACAACTAGACCATACGACTCTCTTACCCGATAAAGACACGTGGCATTCAAGACCATTGACTTAATTCGTTCATATTAATCGGAGTCAAGGCTTTCCTTAATCTATTCATTTTAAAACAAACCTTAGCTTGCCAATGCCAAAAAAGTGTCAAGGATTGGCGATCGAAGATAACCTACCAAAGCGCTCTCAGATCGGCTCCCTCGAAAAAGTCTCGATGCCGAAAAATGCATCTAGGATCGAAGATTGCGAATAAATTTATCGTAGTCAAAAAAAATTGTTATGATCCTTCTAGATTTTCCCCGATCCTGATAAAGTGCATCGGGCATCGACTATCGGCGATTTATTTTCAGCCTTCGTTAACATCTATCCTCCTCGTATTTTACCAATGTCCAAGGGGATCGTTTATCTCTCGAACCTTTATGTAGAAAACTTACGTAAACCAGAACCACCTTCTGTCGATGTCAATGGAGATCGGTGCTCAGCGACTATGGTTTTCTGAGTGGTTCATTTTTATTCTTTGAATTCTTTCTGATGTCAAACCTGAGCACGTTGGGTGCAGTTTTTGGCTTCTAATTCTTAATTCAGGTGTTAAGGTATTTTAGTCATGGGGTTTTATAAGTTCAAACAAACCTGAATAGGTGATGAGAGTCATGAAAATAAACAAATACAAATCATTTCCCAAAATAAAATCGAGTCAGATAGTGCAAAAGGTCAAGCGGTACCCAAAAAGTGAAAAACATTGATAAGGATTTTTAGGGAGTGTTGAGTGCTCAAAAAATGGTGACTTACTGGGTGAAAGAAGAATCTATGTTCCTACCTCGGGCTCCGCTGCTGCAAAAGCTGATTAATAACTTAACTATTTTTTATCAGAGCCTCTTTTATCCTTGCATTTGAAATTCCTTGTTGGTGCATTTGGTCCTGCTTGTGGGGTTTCAACCTTTATTCCACCTTTGTTTCACATACCCATGACCCATGCCCTCTTTTGACGAGAGTTGATTAAAGAATTCACTAGCACCAGGCCCTTTTAGTTATCATCATTTACTTTCTACAATGTTTCTCCGCTGCTAGCGAGCATCCATAGCCTCGATGGAGTCACCCCGATGTCACAGACCTTACTCCGCTGACAGCAAGCATCCATAGCCTCGGCAGAGTTATCTGCATACCCTCTCCTACTTTTCACTCATTTGATATAATTGATTTTATTTTGGCATAATGCCCTGAGAAAGTGGGAGAGGAGGACTTCTGTTATTTGAAAAAATGAGATAGTTAAGGTGAATTTTTTGCTAGCTCTGTCTTGAGGTACATGTAGTCCTTTCAAGCTTACCACCTTTCCCTTTAGGTTTTACCAGACCACCAGGCAAACACTTCATCACTTTTCCAAGGTTGTTCATCTGCACAGGTTAGATACAAAACCCCTTTAAAACAACCGCAGGTCTCCTAGTGCTTCTTGTGTTGTATGTAAGCAATGAGTTAGGAACAGAGTTCGTCATATCGCATGAATTGAGTTCAATCAATGTCTTGATAAACACAAACTTCAAAAGAGTAGAAGTACTATATCAAGAAACAAAGAACAAGAATGTTCTCCGCAAGGAGCCTACCTAAAAACAAAACATCATGAAAACACACACATTTATTTTTTTAATGAAAATATTGTTTTAGGAATTGGCCATTCACCGGGAGGGTGTCAGGTTCCCCCCTCATATTTTTCAAATGATATGTACCTACCCCAATTTTCCCGTCTACCTGAAAAGGACCGAGCCATAGATTCTAAAACTTCAAATGTTTCCCCTTCAGTTCATTTTCTCTGTCCCATTTCAGGACTAAGTCTCCTACTTCAAAATTCTTCTCTTTGGCCTTATGCTTATCAAACCACCTTTCAACTATTTGTTGATGAGCTATGAACTTTGATTTTCCTTTCTCCATTTATTCTTCCAGCATGAGGAGGGTATCGATCCTTTTTTGTATAAATGATGAGGGTTGTCCTCTAGAATCCTAAGCAGGCTGAAGAGATGGAAGATATAGCTCATTCGGGAAATGGCTTCATGTCTGTATACCAGAAAGTATGGGGAATTCCATATATATTCCTTGGGTGTTACTCTATCAGCCCATAAGGCATTATGAAGTGAATTGTTTGAATTCCTTTGGTTTTCTGCAACTATTCTCTTTGCAAAAGGTCAAGCGGTACCCAAAAAGTGGAAAAAAATGATAAGGATTTTTAGGGTGTGTTGAGTGCTCAAAAAATGGCGACTTACTGGGCAAAAGAAGAATCTATGTTCCTACCTCGGGATCGGCTGCTGCAAAATCTGGTTAAGAACTTAACTAGTTTTTATCAAATCCTCTTTTATCCTTGCATTTGAAATTCCCCGGTTGGTGCATCTGGGCCTGCTTGTGGGGTTTCAACCTTTATTCCACCTTTTTTTCTCATTCCCATGCCCTCTTTTGACAAGAGTCGAATAAATAATTCACTGGCACCATGCCCTTTTAGTTATCATCATTTACTTGTTATGGTGTTGCTCTGCTGCTAGTGAGAGTCCATAGCCTTGGAGAAGTCACCTCGACATCACAGAACTTGCTTCGTTGCCAATGAGCGTCCATAACCCCGGTGGAGTTATATGCATACCCTCTCCTAATTTGCACTCATTTGATATGATTGATTTTATTTTGACATAATGCCCTGAGCGAGTGGGAGAGGAGGAATTCTATTATTTGCAAAAATGAGATGGTTAAGGCAAATTTTTTGCTAGCTTTGTCTTGAGGTACATGTATTCCTTTCCAACTTACCACCTTTCCCTTCAGGTTTTACCAGACCACCAGGTAGACACTTCATCACTTTTCCAATGTTTTTCATTTGCACATGTTAGATAGAAAACTACTTTAAAACAATCGCAGGTCTCCCATGTTGGAAGATTGGTTGTTGTCATTGATGTCAACCCTAGTCATGGGTTTTGGACCACACGATTGATGAAGTTATTTGGACATGAAGGAAAATGAACATGTAGATACAACACCCATGGATGGATAGTATACATCATGCTCTTTCCAGTGGTATGTGGCACGTCACGTGGATCCTCATGGTTGAGGAGAAATGAATTTTTGAAGATGACAAAGTGAATTGTACATGTAGGCCCTGAAGACAATTAAAGAAAAGAA
>JASDQU010374741.1:24850-58707 GCA_032191745.1 Picea mariana | reverse complement strand
CTCGAAGATGTCCATTATGATGGCCTGCAAGAAGAATATCACAGCAGAAGCCACTGCTAAACTCTTCTTTGAATGAGTGTGGGTACACTTTGGGATCCCACAGTCTATCATCTCAGATCGAGACAGCAGGTTCCTCAGTAAATTTTGGTCTAGCTTCTGGTCGATGTTGGACACCAAGCTCACCAAGTCCACAGCTTTCCATCCGCAAACTGATGGCCAGACAGAGGTCGTCAACTAGATGATTGTACACATTCTGCGCATGTACAACTCAAAGCATCCACACACATGGGATGAGAGCCTCCCCTATGTACAACACAGCTACAACCGGGCTCTCCATAGTTCAACTAGCCACAACCCCTTTCAAGTGGTCTTGGGATTCCAGCCACTATGTCCCATTGACATAGCCATGCCATTTGCGGCTACTCGGGCAGATTCAACCCATGTCCAATCTGAGGCTAACAAGGCAAACAACTTCATTGAGTGCATTCAGCACATCCGCCAACAAGTTCATGACATATTGGACAGAGCCAATGCTAAGTACAAGCAATGACATGATCAACATCGGGTGCCACACAACTTCCAGGTGGGCGACAAAGTGTGGCTACATTTGCAAAAGGAGCGCCTCACTGGACCCTGCCGCAAGATTCGCCCGCTTCGATATGGGCCATACACCATCACCAAGGCTGTAGGGGACAATGCCTTTGAGCTCGGTATTCCACCATTTTTTTGGTTTGCACCTAGTGTTCAATGTGGACCGCCTTCGGCCCTACTTTCCACCTCTACTAGACACATCTGACATGGCAGAACAACTCACACCAACAGAGTTAAACCCAGATTGCATGGAACAAGCCACAACTGATCGAATTATGGACACATAGATCAAGAACACCCGCCAACAAAGGATCCAACTATATCGAGTTGTCAAAGCAGGCCAACCCCTTCACCAGGGCAAGTGGCTCACCAGGGACCAAGTTCAACAGAAGTTTCCTCATCTCATGGAGGAACTCAACGCAATGGGGACCATTGCTTCCTAAGGGGGGAGGACTGATCCAGGTGGATATTGTTGGTCACCCGCCTATTCCACTTGGACCCACACCATTGTTTCTTTTAGTTTTTCAGTTTCCTTAATTGTAGCACAATTTACTATTTTTAGCAGTTCTTCGGGTCGTGAACTTTCGGAGCTGTTTTGAGGCCCTAAACGACGTTCTTTGGGCATGAATGCTCCGGAAAATATGAGTATGTTCTAGACTCAATATTCGCTAACAACAATGTATTCCTCGAATAGATATTTATAGCGATGTATCATGTGCATCAAACAGAGATAGTATGCCAAAGTTACGACCCCGAGAAATTGATGTACCAATTTACCCCAACGGGGCCCATATTCTGGCGTTTCATCTCCTAGGGTTAGGTTTTTGGATGTTTAGGGTTTTCCATTGTTTCTCAGTAATATATATAGGCCTTTGAGCCTCGTTGTAACAGGCAGTTCAGAGGCCAGTAGCCACCACATCTCTTCTCAGAGATAAGCTACCAGCGCCCTAGCTAGTTTATTTCCATTCTGTCTGTAATCATTTTTCAGTCATTTGTTATTAATGAAATGAAGTCTTATTTCCATTACATCTCTGCGTTTATGTGTATTTATGTATTTCATTGTGTTCCTACATAAATAGGGATCAGTAATACTATTTTCCCTAATCAATAAAATTACGTGTCTGAGGACACTTCTGAAATTAACCACACCATACACCCCACATCATATGAATCACCCTTGAACATGGTGTAAACACTTTCAAAGTAACTGTGAAAACTAACAACTGCATCAAGGCCAAAGTAGAGAACTGATGTATTTTTGGGTTTTTCCCTACTCTGGCACACATTTGTAATAGATAATTGATGCATAGAAAAAATTGGAGCATGAGTGCATCAAGACCAAAGTAGAGCACTAATGTCTTTTTAGGTTGATGGTGCTTTAGTGCGCACAGGTCATGAATAACTGGTGCATCATTGTAATAAGTGAGCCACTGTTCCTATGTCAAATTGGTGCACTAAATGTATGAATTTCTACAAAAATGTATACTTGCTACTTCCATAAAAAATGTCCATAAATAAGGAACTTTAAAAATCACCTTTGTGAAACTCTTAAGTAAAAGCATATTAATAATCTAACATGGCATCATCATTGTGATCACATCTAACAAAACACAAGAATTATCTAACATCACCATCACGCACATCTAACAAGAATCATTTAGCATACACATCTATGAAGCAAATTTAACAAAGATATCTAACATGACCTAACAATGTACGCATCAACATCAACATATAAATTATGTAAGTACATCATCATGATCAATAGGAAAAATGTACATCTAATGAACACTATTATAACATACACATATATCAAGCACATTTAACAAACATATCTAACATGACCTAACAATATACACATCAACATCAACATATAAATTAAGTACATCAACATGAACAAATATATATATATATATATATATATATCATGAACAAGTCAAATAATTGTTATAACGTATCTAGTCCAACTGATGATATAATCATATCTACAACAGTAGTGGAGGCCTGGTCTGTAGTAGAAGATGATGGATGGTCAAGAGGAAGTGGTTGGTGGACTCTCTAATCAGAAATAGGCGGTGGAGGAATAGTTGTTGCCTTCTCATCTAGGTGAGGTGAAGGAGGAGGAGGAGGAATAGGTGTTTCCTGCTCATGATTTGGGTGAGGTGAAGGAGGAGGAGGAGGAATAGGTGTTTCATGGTCATGATTTGGGTGAGGTGAAGGAGGAGGAGAAGGATCATGACCACCCTCATCAATCGATGGGGTACTAGGCGAACGGGTATTGGAAGAAGAGTGTGTATCATCGAGATCCCTTCTCGTTGCTAGTATCCTGGTAGCTCTGACGATATGACACATAAGAGGCATCATATCGCATGGAATCTCCCTCCAAATATCCAAGAGCATAGGATCTTCCTTGATGTCTCGCATAAGCACAGGGCAGACTCCCACCTCAGCTAAAAGTGCACAAATTCGGTCACCCAACTCCAACCTAAATCTAGTATCTGGCCTACGACAGATTTCGTCGGGTATCTGCACCCGAGGACCCTGACCTGCCACGGCCTTAGGAATCATATCCTCATCATCATCTGGTGGGGGAGGAGGCACATCTCCAATGAATGTGAAAATATTTGCAAAATATATAGTACAAAACAATAATTACACAGTTTCATTAAAAAATTTAATAAAACAAGTTAAAGAACGTGTTAGAATTAATTTTATTCTAATTAAGTAAGACAATAAAATGAAACTAGACTGATTTAAAAAAACAATAATATTACCTCTAGCATCTAGTGGCTTATCTGGTGTGAAGAGGATGTCCATACATCCTCGCCAATCCAACCCCGCGTAAGGACACGACACCATCATGAACATGTGATCAGCCTCACTGGCTAGTAGCCTCAATGCGTCAGTGGAAATCCTGGCCGGACACTCCAGTTGACCCCTCTTGGGAATTATCTTTCCCCACATGTGCATCTTCACCTGAGTCATCAACCTAAAAGGCTGATGGAAAAAAGTAGGCCTTGTCTCCGGAAACCTCTCAAAAAATAAACAAAATAACTCTGAAGCAAAAGGGAAGTTCACCCTCCCATGTATCATAGCACGACATCTATCTAGAGATATAGAAAATTACCGCAAAAAAATGGCAAACCATCTAATACATCATGGCCTATGTACCAAAGAATCAACATAATACAAAATAGGGCAACTAATGCGTTGCCCATCACTGGTAAAGTGTGCAATGGTCGTCACTAATAGTGAGAGGCACCTAACCTCCTATGCAACAAAATAAGTGATCTATGGATGTCCACCAAACACCTGAAAATTAGTTGGGGAAAGTACATCAACCCCAATATATCTCTAAGAGTACATGAGTTGACTCTCTTCTACAACACCTATTGGGACATCAGGGAACTAGGGAAAATCCTCCCATCTCCTGGATAGCCTAGTGATAAAATGCATATCCTCCTTAGTGGGATGGTACCACTGATAAGGACCAACACAGAATGCATGTTGATGGACATCCCATCGACGGATCAGCTGCGCCGAAACTCGGAGTGCCCCTTCAGGGATGTAGCCTCCTCATACTACTTAAGGAGGCCTACATTCCTCAAGAGGACATGGGTCGTTGTAGTAATAGGGCGAGGGTACAAATCCCTCTCCCTCTCCCTCACCTCCCAATCTCATCCAACATTGTACATGTCAACCCTCTACTCATGTTGTTGTTGTTGTTCTCTCTGCTAACGTCTCTTCATAATTAACATATGAAATACATCAGTCTCCTACATAAAACATACAAAACATCTAGTAAATGAGAAATTTATTTATAAATACGGAAAAATAACTTCCTTCAAAAATAAAGTAAATTCCATCATCGGTGCGCCCCAAAAACAGTCAAGAACCACCCATGGTGTGTATCTTACTTGTGAGCATCGTTGACGGTGCTCCCTTGTAACCTAATGCACCGTATAAAATTTGTAATATTATTTTATGCAGTGCGTTGTACAACCTTACTGCACCAATGCGTGAAGGTTATCCGACACACTGGCTAAAATAATAAAAACTTAAAATATTAAAGCACCGTAAAACAATTTTTAATTTTTTTTTTTTTGCGGTGCGTATCCTTTTCCCAACATGCACCGGTGCTTTTTAGGAAAGGTGATGCACCACACCACTAATTTTTTTTAAATTTATAATTATGGTACTTAGGAATTTATGCTCTAATTTTTTAAGGCAGTGTGTTGTGTAAGCATTAACGCACCAATGCGTATGTTTACCAATGCACCACATAAAATAATATATATTATTTATGCAATGTGTCTTCTAACGTAATGCCCCAGTGCATTAATGTTAATTAGATGCACCGCCAAAAATAGATATATTATTTTATGTGGTGTGTCGGTAAACTTGCGCCCTAGTGCGTTAATGTTTAAAAACGCACCGCCATAAAAAAATTGACATCTTTTTTCGATGCACCCTGTAAATGTTTAGGGTGCATCGACCGTGATGTGAGCCGAATGACTCGAACGCACCTCGTAGAATTTTTTATTTTTTTTTAAAGAATGGAAATTTAACTACATTTTGAATTTTAATACGCTAAGAGTTTAAGTTATAAAGAAACAAAGACATTATCTAGACATTTTCTCATCGGGGAGGCATGGTTGGCACGTAATCCAAAAAACCAAATTTTCCCACTGTTTGGAAAAATTCGAAAGCCATGCACCGAGCAAAAGACAGAAGAAAGGGAAGAAAGGGAAGCATCGATGGCAGGGCATTTCAGAGTGGAAAACTTTACACCAGTGCTTGAGAACTCTACAACACTGAAAATGGTAAAAACGAATTTTTACCACCGGTAATTTTTTTTTATTTAACCTTGTTACGGCGTGCTTGATTGTTAGACGTACCGGTGCGTTTGGATTTACCTATCACACTAGAATATATATTTTTAAAAATAACCTTACCACAGTGTGTTATTTTTTAAAGTAACTTGGAGCATCGTTGCGTCTGTATTTAAGGAGTGCACCACAATATATTTTTTTAAAATAACCATAGCACGGTGTGCCATTTGTTAAAGTATCGATGCATCAGTACTTAGATAACACATCAGAGTATATTTTTTGAAATAGCCCAACCACAGTGCACCATTTTGTTGGAGCATCAACGCATCAGTATTTAAGAAGCGCACCAAAGTATATTTTTTTTAAATAACCCTACCATGGTGTGCCATGTGTCAGAGCATTGATGCGTCTGTATTTTAGTAGCGTACCGTAGTATTTTTTTTTTTTAAATATCCCTACCACGGTGCACCATGTGTTATAGAATCGGTGTGTACGTGTTATAAACACACTGGTGCGCTCTGTATTTATAAAATCACCGTGAAAAAATTTCGCTAAAACCTCTGGCCGCTAGTGTCTTCCGCTATAAATGGATTTTCAGGCTATTTTTATATGGGCTTCCGCAAAAACCTTTGCTAGAGGGTCTTTTCCTTGTAGTGACTATATACATGACAATCAATCATCGATACCAAGGGTGCCATGTTTCTTATGCCCTTCAAGAAATTACTTTCAATATGTTCCAAGAGTGCAATGTTTTGCATGCCCTTCAAGCATATAACTTTCTTGGTGAGGGATTGTTGCAATTATTGAGACTATATTAACTCAATATTTTTCATACTTGTTAAGAGATTAATGGTCATTGAGGAATAAGKTTATCCCCTTATTGTGCACCCCTCAACCAAAACCTCGCGAGTAACTGAATTTGTGGCTTACCGTCATGGAAACGTGCACCTCCAKGTAAAAAAGTCACTAAATTTCCAACCCAGTTCATGGAAATTGAGTGTTGGAAACATTATTGTTATTCCTCCTCTCTCGATGGTACCTTGTACTCTTCTATACAACCCCATTACCAATGTGTCAATTGATCAACAAGCATGTCCATTATGCATGCACATGCTATAATCAATACATCAAATAATTCCATAATAAAATCAAAGCATAGCATTTATCATATAAGATTTTTTTACGTACCCTGACTCAATCTAAAGTCCTGTGGTTTTTGACAAAATCCCATGTCAATATATACCTGTGGCTTCCTATAACGCTAGGAAAAYCGTCAATAATATTTGCAAATTAATRTTTCTAACATTTTTTGTTTGAATGAATCATAACCATATGAATTGACAACATCAATTACATCATATCAATGCACATATTATTCATCCATATCATCATATAAACATTTTAATGAACCCATTTAAATCATAGTTTAAAACCAATCACACAATTGAAAGTTTGAGTTCCATCATCAAGGTACCAATCAATAATCCAAGTCATTTATAAACAAATGTCTTCAAATAATAATATACAATATGTCAAACAAGTAGGAATCAAATGGGGCACTACATACATCCCCTCTTTAGGAAACGTTGTCTCGAAGTTCTAGAATAAGTATGGAAATAGTTGACACATCTCAATGGAATCCTCCTATGTAGTGGAATTGGCACTATAGCTATTCTACTGGACCTTTACCTTATCTACCAAGTGATGTCAAAGCTTTTGAGTGCACTGGTCCAAAATGAAAATGGGTTTGGTCACCAGGGCCCCCTCATCTCACATCTTCAAATAACTCAAATCAATCACATGAGAAGGATTTGAAATGTAATGACGTAACATAGATACATGAAAAACATCATGCATACGATCTAATATGATGGAAATGAAAGATAAAAAGCAACTAGTCCCTTTCTTTTAAAAAATTTAAATGGTCCCACATATTATGTAAACAAATTAGCTCATTTACCAAACTTAATTTATCTCTTTTGCGGTCTTACTCAAAAGAGTACCTTAGCTCCAACTTCATAATTTCTATCAACTCTAAGTGCATTTGCATAACTCTTATGTCTATCTTGTGCTTCTTTTAACCTTCCTTTAATTTTCTCCATTTATTATTGTATTTCTTGGATTACTTATAGTCCAACTAGGACTTTGTCCTCTAGCCTATCCCAACTAAGAGGTGTTCTACACGGTCTTTGTACAAAAATTCAAAAGGTGCCATGTTTATAGAACTTTGATAACTATTATTATATTCAAATTCCACAAGAGGTAAAAATTATTCTCAACATTTTTGTTGTTCCCTCACATACATATGTAACATATATTCCAATATTTGATTTATTCTTTTGGTTTGTCCATCAATATTTGGGTGGTATTATGTACTAAGATTAAGTTGTATTCCCAATGCTTCTAGGAAACTCATCCAAAATCTTCCCATAAATATTGACCCTCTATTTGCAATTATTTTCTTTGGAATTTTATGTAACCTTACTATCTCATTGATAAACACTCTTGCAATCTCTAGTGCATGATAAGTAATCTTTACTGGGATAAAGTGTGTACTTTTGGTCAATGTGTCTACTACCACAAATATAGAATCATGTCTCGTCGACATCATAGGTAATCCAACAATGAAATCCATCAAAATCACTTCCCATTTTGACTCAGATATCACATGTGGTTGTAACAATCCCATTGGATGTTGATGTTCAAGCTTCACTTGTTGACGCCCAAGACATCTAGCTACAAAATTAACTATATATTTTTTCATTCCTTTCCAAAAGAACAACTATTTTAGTTTCACATTCATTTTCTTAACTCTTGGATGAGCCATATAAATTTCTCTATTAGCTTCTTTTAGTATTAAATTGTGAATTTCATCATTTAGTGGTACATATATCCTTTTGTTAAATCATAGTAAGCCATCATCATCCAAAGTATATCCTTCATATTTCAGAACTCTCATTACTTCATTTTCTAGCTCCAATTTAGCTTCTTTGTACCATTCATCTTCTAATTGTATCTTTAATATGTTTTTTCATAAATTTATCTTTAATGGTATAATTGAGAAAACACATGGCCTATGAATCAAATCATCTACCACTATATTTATTGTTGCTTTAATGTATGATATGTCGAAATCATATTCACTTAATAATTATGACCACCTCCTTTGTCTAGAATTCAAATTACTCTATGTAGATATGTGTTGAAGTCTGTGATGATCTATATTCAACTCAAATTTCCTTCCAATTAGATAATTCCTCCAAATTATTAATGCATGAACTATCGTTGCAAGTTCAAAATCATGAATCACATAATTTTTTTCATGTGATCGAAGCTTTCTTAAAGCATAGACAATCACTCTACCTTCCTGCATTAGTACTCTGCCAAATCCTTCCTTCGATGCATCTGTACTTACTATAAAATATTGCTCCATATATATTACTTTCAAAATAGGATCCATCATTTATAATTTATTAAGTTTCTGAAATGCTTCCTCACAGTTTGTCCATATAAACTTCTTATTCTTTTTGGGTAATTCAATAATAAGATTGGTGATCTTCAAAAATCATTCTTCAAACCTTACATAATATCCCACCAAACCAATAAAATTATTTTCTTCATGTACATTAGTATGTGTTGGCCATTCCATAATTATTTCCATCTTCATTGGGTCTACCATGATTTCTTCTCAAAAAATGATATGTCCTTAGTAGTGAATCTTTGACTCATAAAACGATCATTTAGAAAGTTTTCCATAAAATGTATGCTCTCTAATACATTGTAATACCCATCTTAGATGTTCTTAGTTCCCTTCATGTGTACAAGAGTATATCAAAATGTCATCCAAAAACACTTGCATGAACTTGTCAAGGAACTATTGAAATACTCCATTCATGAAACTCATAAATACTCTTGTTTCATTCATTAATATAAAAGGTAATACTAAAAATTCATAATGTCCAAACCATGTCTTAAATGCAATCTTAGGAATATCTTCTTCCTTTATTCTTAGTTGATGATATCTTGATCTTAAATCTATCTTAGAAAATACTTTATCTCCTTTCATTTGGTCAAATAAATCATCAATTCTAGGTAACATATATTGAATCTTTATCATCGCTTTGTTTAACTATTGATAATCAATACAAAGTCTCCATGATTCATATTTTTTCTTTCTGAATACCACTAGTTCTCCCCATGGTGATATACATGGATGTATAAATATCAAATTTAGAAGTTCTTGGAACTGTATCTACAACTCTCATAAATTTGGAGTTGTCATATGGTAAGGAGCCTCTGCAATAGGTCTCTTTCTTGGTTTAAGTTCAATTGTGAACTCCAATTCTCTTTTAGGCATAAATCCAGTTAATTCCTTTGGAAATACATCTAAAAACTTTGACAACACTGGATATTGTTATAAACTCATTGTATCCTCCTTGTTTGTAGATGCTACTGCATATAATTTACACCCTTTTCTTAGACTTTTCTTCAATTGTGAGGCTGAGATGAATCTTAACAACACTCCTCTATTCATCCTGACTAAAATCCTTTTATGTCTCGCATCATCTATAAAATAAATCTTTGTATTCTTACAATCTAATATTGTTTAATGACTCTCTAACTAGTACATTCCTATTACTATATTATAAGATCCTAACATAGTTGGATACAATGACACTCGAGTTAATATTGAAAAATGATATTATTTATCTTACTTGATGTCTCCAGTACAACAAACTGATTCTTAGCTTGACGAGAGTTTACAGCGGCATGGATCCAATGAGCTCTACCCAAATCACCCACCGTAGTATGAATTTCCTTCACACTAGTAATGCTTTGTGCTTCAGGACACTCTCTCTAAAAATGTGGTCCTCCACATATCCAACACCCCCTCTTAGGTGGTTGGATCTAAATTCTTGACTGGGAAAAGTAGGTTTTCTCATATGTTGTGTTAGTAAAATATGTTGTGTCAATGGCCTCTAGTTACATGTTGGTCATCTTTGAGTACTCAACATTAGTCCACTTGGCACATTCATATAACCTGATATAGGTCTCGACGTACTAATTGAATGTGATGTTGGTCTCTATCCTTCTGACCCTGAAGGTATCAATTGTTTAAACTAACCACCTATCACAAGTTCCTCCTCAACTATTATATCCCTCTAAACTACCTCATGGAATGTATGAAGCATCAATATCCTTAGTTTGGATCTAATGTTATTGTTTAGGCCATACACAAACTTATTGACCCACAACTTTTCAGTGTTCAAGTGGGGTGCATATCACAACTCTTCCATGATCCTAGTGTCATATTCAAGTACCTGTATGTTGTTTGTCTTAATGATTTAAACTCATTTAGTTTTCTTTCAATAAATTCCTCATAAATGTAGCATTCTCTAAATGATTCTTGAACAATTCCCATGAAATTTCATACACATTCATCCCTAATTGTGGTAGTAGGGTCTTCCACCAAAGTAAGGAACTTCCATTTAACTCCAATATTCCCATAGATACTTTAATATTTAAGGTGTAATCCCTCAAACAAAAAATCATTTCCATGCTTTCCAACTAGGCTTTGACTTCCTATCCATCTATAGAACCCCAAAACTATGGAAATTTCTCCTTTTATGTCTCTCTATGGATGTGGTTACTTACAAAATTTTGTGATCCTTCATCATGCACAAAAACTCCTCCCTCTTCTCTTTCTAGTATGTTCATTAATGCATCAGACATCCTCTGAAATGAATGCATCATAGTGAAATTGTGGAGGAATTTCAACCTTGCAAAATACTAATTCACTTGCCTCCACAAACTGCTTACCATCATTTTCTTTGTAACCTACCTCCACAACCCTAGGCCCTGTTGATCTGGATTATGTTCGGAACGAAATGAAAGCAGAGATATTACAATGAAATACTCATGAAAATTTCCAGAAACAGAGAAATACAACAATACTTGATTTCTATGAATGAAATAATTGTAAAGAGATTGTAAAAATACAGAGTGCAAGACTCGCTAGAATGGTGGCAACTTTATCTCTGAGAAGAGATATGACAACTATGCTCATTCTCAAGATTATTATTATAATGAGGCTTTGAAGGCCTTTTTATGATAAACATGAATGCCAAAATCCTAGACATCCAAAAACCTAACCCTAGGGGATGAAACGCCAAAATTCATGTGGGCCCTGTTTGGGTAAGTTAGTACATTAACTTCCTGGGGTCATAACTTTTGCATGCAATCTTTGTTTTAGGCCTGTGATAGCCCATTGGAAAGGTATTTTTGATAACCACGCATTACGCCATCAAGCTCTGACTCTATCTACAGTTTGACTGTGGTGAGCTAAAAAAACATTGTTCAGTGCCCCAAAACAGCCCTAGAAGTACAACAAGATGTGTTGACATGAAAACATACAAAATAATCCAGTTGGATTAGGTGGGAGGCCATCAGTATCCACCTAGAAGATGTGTAGGGCTTCAAACATCCCCAGAAGTGTAGAACCCACAATTACAAAGAAGTACAGAAGCACGTGTTGCATTAAAAACTGAAAAGAGGAGCCAGTTGGAAAAGGTGGGTGGCCACCAATATCCACCTGGATCACCAACCCCATGGCTGCCACTTATGTACCCAAAATACACCTGGAAGGACCTTGAAACCTCCATGTCACCTTTCCAAACTAAATCATATTTTCTATACCTTATCCAAAATTACAAAAAAATTCACCCATTTCATAGTTCTCCCATTTTCCTCCATAGAGCCGCCATGAATTTTTTATTCTTGGCTTATGCACCTCATCCTTTTTGTACATTCAAATTGGGATAATTCACCAATTTCATCAATTTTCCCCAAATTGTTACACAAGTTGAAACTTTGTGCTTAAAATTTCATGCATAGAAGTTTGGTAATTTAACAACTTTCCTTTGTAATGCTTCCATACTGGAATATAAACTCTATATTCCACCATATAGGCAATTTTGAACCCATGAATTTCTCAATTGTAACCTTTACACAATTTTCCACACGAATATTTTATCAAATACATAATCTGCAACTACATTCTCTTCATATATATGTTAGTTTCTGACCCATACAACCCCAATGTTGTGACCAATTGATCTAATACAATATTGTAACATACCCAATACCTTTTGTAACTATTGAGGATACAAGATACTTCTTGAAACCACAATTTTCCATCAATTTCTTGCATTGATACCACTTTCTAACATACCCAGCATCCATACTAGGTTGATACCAACATTCTATAGCTTTGATACAATAATTCCTCATTGTCATGTTATGAAATGATTAATGCATGCAACATAGCAATGCAGCCACATGAAAACACAATTAATCAATCATAGACACAAATTCAAACTTATAAATGCATATAAAACATCATTCAATTCATAATTAAAGAACATTAATTCTATATAGTTCTAAAGAAACATAAGCACTTATATTTCTAGGAATAACCACCAACTGGCTGCAGACAAAGGACATTCCACCAAATCATTAAATATCTATTTCCCATAATATTTGTGCAATAGGGACACCCTCGGGTGGAGCTATTAATCCACAAGGAAGAAATCACCTATGGTTGGCTCTAATCCTCTCACATAACCCAATTTCCTAGAATATCATAGTCTATAACCTATTACAACAATCCAATCCACCATATCTCTTTCCCCATTATCCTGCACAACCCAAGGAATGGGATCCCCTTCTCCTCCATCCAATCCCTTGGGCTATCCCACTTCCACCCTGGGCTCCAACACAGACTAGCGAGGAAATATCTCTACCTGGGACTCAAGGAATTCTCAATTATAATTCATTTTACTCAATGATAA
This sequence comes from Picea mariana, assembly GCA_032191745.1. Lineage (NCBI taxonomy): Eukaryota > Viridiplantae > Streptophyta > Pinopsida > Pinales > Pinaceae > Picea > Picea mariana. The sequence continues at coordinate 45,434 of JASDQU010374741.1, read as the reverse complement.
CAATTTCCTTACACAGTCGTAATTCCACATAGTTCATGACATTCATTTCCCATAATTTCATTACAATCATAGAATGGTAGCTTAGACTCTAAGACAATAATTTCTCGGAGAATGATTGACAATTCCCTTGCATAACCAAGATTCATAGATTATATTTGCACGCTAATAATTAACCATGTGTCTTCATAAGAAGCCTATGTATCCCTCTTTGTAAACTAATATCAAGGTTGATATGACTTAGGATAACATACAAGGAAAAAAACTTAGGCTTAGGAATAAAATATTATTATCATACTTTGGACCCTTTGAGCCCCCAAAGCCCCCTTTCTTTCCTCTCTTGTGGAATCATAATACCCCATATTTTTTGTCCTTCTCTGTTTGTAGCCTATGATGTGTTTTTATTATTATCCTTCAATGTACAATATTTGCATATCACATCATTCAACTCTAAATCCATTCATGAGTTACACATATACATTGTTATTCTAGGGATCGAAATTGGGGTGTTACAATACAAAGAAGAGGCTCATGTTGAGTTACTTGTTCATCCCCCAAATATATGGGATCCCTAAGAGATAAAGTAAAGTATGTCATTGAGGCCCATTATAAATACAATCAAATCGCTAGTCTATTGACTTGCTAAAAGAGGTAGTCCATTTGTGGGTCATGTTACCCCCCCATTCCTAGGGGTAATTAGAGGAGATCATGTCTCGTGGCCTGCAATGGAGACAATGAACGCAACCATGATGATTATCAACATGTCCACAGATGGTAGCCCAACAACCCCCCTCATTTACTTTTACAGCTACAGGTCAACTGAGGCTCATCACATCCAAGGAACACAATGTATGGGAGATGGTAAGCTAATGTCACCATGAGGTATGTTATTCCTTCTTTCATGTGAAATGTTGTTCTTAATTTGTTGGGCATGTGGATGAGGATCTTTGGTTGAAGTTGGATAATGGATCATTGGCTTGGGAAATTGTGTCAGTTTCCTTGTTTCACCTTGGTGGTAAGATTCTATGCCCTAATCTTGTACTATCACCGCCCAGGGAAAAGGGGTACTATTGGGGGGCCCTCACAAGGGTAATGTTCAGTTCCCCACCATACTTAACACTTTCCATCCTGGATCCTCTCATAGTGTACCAAACTTTTGTAATGGGTTATTTTCCATTCTCTCATTAGAAGAAGGGGCTAAAGGCCCAAAGGTTGATGCAACTTCTCTATACACATATTCTATTTCTAAATGATAAAAGTCACCATAAAATCCTTAGTCCAACTTGAGCTCTACCCCCTTTAATGGTAATGGCCCCTATCCTGATGTGAATGAATGAACAATTATAAAAGACTATAGCCCAGTAAAAAAAAATGAAGGAATGAAGATTGAAACCTTTTAAAGGGGACTTGCAAATGATAGTTGGGTATCAAAAGGAAAATTAAGGGGTTCAAAATGCAAAAAGTACTGAGAAAAGGGAATATCAAGAAAGAAAACGCTCCATGTACAAAGTAGCTCATAGAAATGGATTCATTAACACCATAAGCCATGAAGTAATCCCTACAATCGTATTTCTATCACACTTACTCTTGAAGGGTTTCTTTCTTTCATGTTTCCCTATACTCTTATCCCTCTACCTGAGTCTTTTATTGCATGTCTAGGTTGGCACACCTAACAAGGTTGGATGAAGGCCCTCCCATACTTAAACTTTCCAACTCACAAGAGGTCCTGGGATGGTGTGACGCTTGAAGGGGATATTGAGGTGAATTGTTTACATGGCTTATATCTTAAGTAACAACTTACTTTGCATGATTTAAGGACTAATGTTTATTGTGAACATTGGCTAACCTTGTCTTATACTATGTTTTGTTTTGGATGGCCCTGACATGGTTCTTTGAGGGACATATTGGGCTTGTACTCGAGACGTTGTGCCTTTTATTATAGGACTTTTCACATGTCATGTAGAGCAGTGAGTCATCAAGTGACCCACCACCCTCAAACATCATCTCTCACATCCTTGGAACCTTGGATGATGGACAAATGGGTTTGGTTTGAGCAAATTCAGTCATGATGGCACACAGATGGGTTTGAAGCCCATAGGCTGGGTAGAGTACCCCAGGTATTGTTATTCATTGGATTAGGTGATCCAGGTGGATATCGGTGGCCACCCACCTATTCCAACTGGCTCAAAAAAGTCTTTTGGCAATTTACTATTTTTAGCGGTTTTTCGGTTCCTAAACTTCTGGGGGCATTTTGAGGGCCTAAATGACGTTTTTTTGCAATCAGGCACACAAATAAAATATTTAAATTATTATTGAGCCCCCAAAATGAATATCCTTTTCGATACCTTTCCAACAAGCTATCGTAAGCCCCAAACGAAGATCATATGCCAAAGTTACACCCCTGGGAAGTTGATACACCAAACTATCCAAAACAAGGTCCCAAAATTGTTGGCTTCTCATCTTCCGGGGTTAGGGTTTTGGATTTTCTTTATGTTAAAAATTCCTTTGGAGCCTCATTGTAATAATCATATTCTTGTGAATGAGCATAGCCGTCACATATCTTCTCAGAGATAAGCTGCCACCATTCTAATGAGTTCATTCACTATGTATTTTACAGTTCTCTACATTTCGCTCATTAATAGAAACTGTGTATTACTGCATCTTTTTTTATTGTTATATCTATGCTATATCTCTGTTATATTATTGGATATCCCATATATCTCTGTACATTTCTTTGTTATATCTCCACTCTCATTTCGTGCCGAAAATAATCTGGATCATCAGGGATGTTACAACAGTAGATAGCCAGACACCTTGCGAAGACGAGATGCAAGTCCCTCTATCCTGGACGTAGTACCTCCGACCCTTGACATCACCCTCCATTGACTATGATGTCATCTTCTAGGGTTTCATGGCATTAGGGTTTGATGGAAATTTGGGGTACTAGTGATGATTGGCATGGCCTTGGGTGAGGAGAGACATCATTTTCCTTCACTTCACTCTTTATTGGTGCCACGTGGCCTTTGGAGGCCTCTTCCTTGCCTAGGAAGGCTTGACATCTCACATGTGTGGCATTTTTATGATGCATTTTTCATTTTAGCATCTTTGTAAAGAACAAATGAGGGATCCGCCCCACTTCAAATGAATGAATGTTACATTATGTGGACAAATTATCTAGGCTAGCCTCATATAATAAGGATAATGCTAGCCTTTCATTTTATCATCATCACTCCTGACCTTTGTGGGGTAACACTTCTATCTTTTTCGTTATTTCATCCATTCTTGGTCTTTTCTCTTGTGTGCCATGATTGAAGGAAATCTATTGTGGATGATTTTTCTCATTTTTTATGGATATTTATGCAATTAGGGTTTTATGCTCTTGGTTTCTTGGATAAAGTAAGTAATTTTCTGCAATTCTATGGCATTTTGTTGATGTAATGGTAAAATTGTTATTTTGCTGCAAGAAGTCTTGTTTTGTTGAAACCCTAAGAGGGGAACATAAGTGCTTCTTCCCCTCACAAAATATTTGTCCAAGTTGTTGAAACATCCTTGCTAGGGTTAGAAGCCTAAGGCCCTAAAGTGATAGCACTTTAGTACTTTATGATTTTAGCCCTAGACGATTGATCTTTGACCTAAGTGAAGCTACAAGAAGGGAGAAACGATATCTAGGGCCTAAACGTTCTTGCACCCTAGATATCACTTTCCTCAAAGTCTAAAGCCTAAGGCACAAAAATGCTTGCACCTTAGGGTTTAGACTCTACCTCTTGGTTTCAATTAGATCAATCTTCAAGTTTGGATGCATTTGAGACTCCATAGACCGTAGAATGACAATGAGACTGATATAGAAGTAATCGTGTGGTGAAAATAGCTATTAAAGTCATTTTTCTAAATCTCTCAAGTGTCCTACTAACTCTACTAACCCTAAATATAGAAAACTCACAATAATTATTGTTGTTGCTACAAAAGTTTGCTACAACCACTGAAAATTACCTTAATTTGTTGCATACACCTAATTATAAGTGGCTTAACTTGTTCATAAATCATATCTAGCTATTGGATAATATTCTATTGGTTAAATACTTACTTTTCATGGTCAATTGTGGTGTTTCTGAGCATTAATTCTTCTTGTTGTTGCAAATCATTTATTTTTGCTAGATAATTGCTTATTGTTGTAAATTTGCAACAATCAACACAATTTAACTTGTCTAGTGCCTAACGAGGTCATTGTTTCATACTTTAGATTGGTAATTGTTATATATATATATATATATATATATATATATATATATATATATATATATATATATATATATATATATATATATAATTGTTTCGTAGGTACAACAATCACCTTACAACCTCTCTTTACTTCATAGACCTAGACCAACTAATAGGTGATCAAGATAGGGGGTGGTATGCTTGGCTATTAAACTTGGTGTTTGATCCTTTGAGATCACTAGGGAAGCCTCTCTTATGGTGGAACTCCTCCATCACTAAAACGAGGGAAGATTCTACTTAGGTGACAATGGTAGTTTCTTCCATAGTTACACGAGATTTGGGGATCTTGTGGAGGGATTTTCACAGTTACAAATCCCACGATAACAGGTCACACACACACACACACACACACACACATATAAAGTAGATGAAAATGATATCATGATCAGTTTTAATGTTATTTCTATCTATACAAAATTTCTAGTTAACAGTGCCATAGATATTATAAAATAAATCATAGATAAGGAGACAACAAACTTCGTGAAAAATTGCTAGAAATATACTTAGTTTAGTTTATGTCATGACATATATGAACAAACATATGACATTCTTATATGATCTCTTCTTTCCCTGGTTTTAGAAAATCTATACTCGAAATACTTTGAAGAGATGATCGTTGACACCTTTCCACTCGAACCAAATTGGTGGAAGAGATATGTTCATGATATAAATTTCATTTAGCCCCATGATAGGGTAAGTTTAGATAAATTCCTAGATCACATAAACAATTAATCCAAGAACATTAAATTCACTTTGGAGACTAACAACAATAAGTGTTTTCCTTTTCTGGACTTTTTTATCACAAAAAATGGTAATAGCTCTGTGGCACATTAGGTATATTGGAAGAAAACTCACATTGACAAATACTTGAAGATTGATTTTCACCATCATCTAGCACAAAAAATGGTCATTATTAATATACTAATGACTATAGCCATTAGAGTGTAAGATACTAAACACAATGATCAAGAATTAGAACATCGCTCAATAATGTCCAGAAAGAATTGCTTTAAGGAAAGAAAAGTGAAAGATTTGCAAAGAGCTCATAAGAATGTTTTCAAACATGAAACAAAGCAATGATATCAAGAAAACTATCATATTGCCTTCTAATATCCAAGAGAAAAAAACATAAAGAAAAATAATAGAAGGATAACCTTCTCTCCCCTTAACACATCAAGCAAGGAAGGAACATGTTTGACTCTACCAATAATCCAATAGATCCCAAGCAATATAAAGAATCATTTGATTTCGTGCTTATATATATATATATATATATATATATATATATTTGTGAAATCGGTGATTGTTTAGTGCAAATTAGAATGAAGGAAAATCGAGTTGATATCTTACGTGCTTGTATCAAGAAAACCACATTGCCTGAGTGTTCCCGCGCTTCAAAACATCATTTATGCATAGAGAATGTGAAAGTTTATTACAATGGTGGATCACTACATGATAAGATGCATTAGAGAAGTCACGAGGGATAGATCGCATGGAAAGACGTGCGCACACTCTCCCAGTTTGGGGAGAGGTCATGAGTTCAAGCCTAGCTATGAGTCCCTCAGGCTGCTGCTTTCCACTCCCATATCATCCACTATGTGGGGAAGTATTGGGGTGGGTTCCCAGCGGGTTAATTTCCATTGAAAAAAAGATGCATTAGAGAAGTTGTGTGAATTGAAAAGCATCCAAATAATGTGAACAGAGATGATGGGTAAAAAATAAGCAAATCCCAAAGAATTTCTTTTTCCTTCTTAAGAATAGAATGCCTCATAATTCTTAGGTAAGAAAATTGAAACATGGGTCCTTTCTGTATTTCTGGTTGTCTTCTCTATTTGTAGTTTATGGGTATTTAGTTGGGGGAGGGTACATTTCAATTATGTGAGGTGGGTCATAGGGCACCCCCAGTTGTTGTCCCTTTACTAAAGGTGAAGCACCAGGTTTGTGATAGGGTCTTTATAGTCATAAATGTCCTTGGAAAACCTTGGGGAGAAGGTGCAGACTTAGAAGATTGGGCGAGCATTGGAGTTCTATTGACACTCTGTGGGAGCATATTATGGTATAAGGGGTGTGGTGTCTTGACTTTTGTAGTAGCTTTGTGGTGGGCGTGGGTGGTGTTGAGCGTCTGTGTACTATGGGAATTAGAGGATTTCAAGTGGTAGAAAGTACAGTGGAAGCATCTAGGCAAAGGGGCGGATAGGATGGGAGACTCGTCAAATTTATAAGATCCTGAACTAATGAGGTAGAGGTCCTATAGGCAAGCTAAGGAACGGGCTCAAGCCAAGGAAAAATCCAAGCTCAGATTCCAAGGAACATGGGTAGAGGAGGATACATTGCTAGCATAGAAATGATATTATGAGGACACCCCTACTAATTTCCAATAGGCAGTGGAGGTTTTGATGGGAACAATGAAGAAGACGCAGAGTCAAACCTCCAAGTAGTGATTCAAGATGAATTCCAAATTTGAGTGGTGGATATAGGATTCTCTTGATTGCAGGATACAAAGGCCTTTAGGGAAAAATAATTATATTGGATGACAAATATGTTGGTTGTTATTTCATTGGAACAACAAGAGCTTTAGCAACCTGAGGTTTGGGACATGTTGCTAAGATTAGAGGCCGAAATCACTATGTTTTGTCGACTTGTATTTGGACTAAGTTTCAAGGTTACAACATGGGATCACAAGGAACGGGAGGAGATAGTGGAGGTTGGAGTCACCTCAGACTTAGTTGGAACCTGCTCCAACTCAAACATTATCGAGGAAAATGACGATCAAAATCTGGAGAGCAAAGGTAAAGGGCCATTGAGTACCGCTTATCCAGGTCCGTTTGAACCAAAGTTCACTCTAGCTCTATTGTTTGTTTAGTTTGTCATGTGTATTGCTCTCCTTAAGAGATATTATAACATGTTTAGCTAGTTTTGTCTTTTAGATTTCTATATGACTACGTGTCAATTTCGATGATCTACAAAAATGTATAGCAAGTTAGATGGAAAGTTGGGATGTATGTTATGGTGTCATAACTCAGATATACTATACATCCTAAAAAACATGACAAGGAGTTTGAGATTCTATCTTCTTTTTAGTGAATCTCAAACTTGACTTTTTTATACAAATATTAATACATAAGTTCAACAACTTAAAAAATAGGTTGGTTTTATACCATCCTAGATCCATCTTAAACCTGGATCTATCAAGCATTTGGAGAGATTTTATCTCTCTCAACACTTGATAGGTCGAGGTTTAAAATGGATCTAGATTGATTTATAAATATCATATTATATATTAAAAAAWTTAAATATATAAAAATATATAATTTTAAAATATAATAACAATAATAACATAATTTTAAGATTGACCCAATGAGGTGGGAATCCTTGGCCAGAACGATTTACTCTGTTTACCATCCATAAAATGTGGGGAAGTACTTTCCCKTGAGCAAAAATAATTAAATTTTAAAATTAAAATTTAATTATACACATTTATTTATTTGATAAATAAATTCATTATTTATATATATATATATATATATATATATATATATATATATATGAGAATTTGTATTTTTTTAATTATTTATTACACCATTTCTTCCAGATTGTAAAACGCTTCTTGATGTATCTTTGACACAATAAAAATGATTAAATAATAAAAATGATTAAATGTTAGATTTTCAAAAATGAGTGGACAAACATTTAACATTAGAGAAATTAATATTTATCTATACAATTTTAGTTAACAAAAGCTTTGCTCCAAAAATTCTATCTATATCGAGAAGAACAACCGTAACCTTTGAAGTTGTCTTTATCCTAAGACAACTTAATATCAAGACTAATCACATCATTTATCATCAAAATATCATTTATCAACATATACTTTACAAAGACATATTTTGAAAGTATACACCAAACTTCTCACACATTCTTTAATCTAGTGTAGATGAACTATTAAACTTGTGCCTTAGTGTGATATATGTATAAAAATTTAAGAAAATACTCTTCATTTCATTAATCTTAATATTATTTTTTTTATTATTTGTTCATTTCATTTTGAAAATATACCCAATTGTAATTAGAAATATCAATATAACATTCTAACTCATCAATTTCTAAAACTATCCAAACATACAAAATTTTAATCAAAGAAAAAAAAAGTTACATTCGAAACGTTGTGCCTATGTTGAGGAGAACAACTGGGATCTTGGAATTAGATTGAAGTTGTCTGATCTAAACCCTTTGGTTAAAGTTAGGAAAGATTAACGTGCTCATAATGGAAAGATTAATCTGCTTATAATGAATGGATGTTTATAGGGATCATATTGATGTGATATTCTTTTATGGATTATAATGAGAGTGATGTAAATAATTGATTTTGGTGTAGTCTAAAAGTTTTATGTTTTTTATTTTTAAGTGAATTATTATTGGAATTCGTCAACAAAGTTATTAGCGTAATCAGAAATTTACATTGTTTAAATCACTTTTTTGAATGCATAGATCGATTCAGTGCTCTCAAAAATCTCAAGACACCAACAATATATAATCTCAAGCACTGAAATCTATAATTTTCTAATTTTTTGGTGAAATTTTGAAAAAATGCGTAAAAAAAAATAAAAACATAAAACCTTTAAACTGCATCATTAATTTTAATTAAGAATATCTCAATTAAGAAAAATCTTATATCGARATTATTGACTTTAAAACCTATTATTAAGAAATATAACTAATTGATATTTTTAATCGAAGGATACCTAAATTAATAATAATCTCATGTTGAGTAATATTGAGATTGATTAAGTTTTGAAAAGTGGAACCTATGCATTTTTGGAAGTTTACACTTATYTGAAGGTATTTGAGGGTGTGTTTTTAAATAAGGTYGTGYACTCATATCTAATGAGATAACTCTCTCCAACATTTCGGARCGCGTGCAAATTCTCAAAAATATTTAACACTACTTATTCCAAAACATCTTAAATTTTAAAACTCTTAATAAATAAAGTTTGACTTTGCTGTTAATAAACTTTCCCTATAATAATCGAGGTTTGATACGACCATGGTTATTGACCTCGATCAATGTAATGTTTAGTTGAGCCAAACTAAACCAAGGTTGGCCTCGATTGAAGTTAAAAATATTGAGGCAATAATAAAAACTCAGTTTCGATATACCAAAGACCTTCCTCCATCTATTCGGTAATTATAGGAGAACGAGTCTTTTCATGGCATTTGCTCCCAAGAAGTAGACAACAATATTCAGAAAGAATGACCCCCACGGGCCCCCAACACGATGAATTTTTTCGGGGCCCAATGAAACTTCACAACTTACATTTTATAACCATTTCAAGTCCACAAGGTACAAATTTGTCGGTTGTGTGGGGGTGCATAAATAGTTTTATGAAACGGGAAGGTGTAATACATATGGGTGTTTTTTTAAGTTATACCATACTTCGGTTGGATTGGATTTTAAATTTATAAAAATATAAATATGTTCCAAAATGAGATATCATTTTAGGTAAACAAGAATTTGTTTTTCGTTTTTTATTAACTACCTCAATTATTACTTAATTTATTATTAAAAACTCTCTTACCAAAGAATAAAATAAAAAGTGAACAGGTAGTTGTTAGACTCCAAAGTATAACAATCAATAATGGGCAGCTTCACCCACACTCCACGCCATTGTTGTCGGTTAATTGTGTTACAATCGCTGTCTGCGTTAGGGTTTCTTTACAGTAGGCCAGGGGATTAAGATCCCCTGGCTCGAGTTTGCCATGGGCAACACCATCAGAAAGCGTTGGCGTTAGTATTATAATTCTTTATTTATTTTTGGCGGTTTGAGGAAAAGTCGGCGGGCCATTTCGGGGGAGGGAATAACCCAGCAAGGGATCCTTGATCCAACTCAATGTTCCCAACAATATTTTACCATCCAACCATATTTTATTATTTAAATCATAACTCTGTTTTATTCGATGAATGAAAATGCGTTAATGAAGGTCAATTGTTGGATTACTTACACTGAAAGAATGAAATAATGATAATGTTTTAGGCTGAAAGAATGACAAAGCTCCCACCACTGACAGAAGCAGAGCCTTAACTCTCTTCCTTAACTACTCTGTTTTTCTTGTACTTTTTATTAATACCTTAATGGTGGTCTTATCTAAGCCTAATCTCTCTCGAGTGGCCAGTGTTTTTAGTTATTGGAGTGGGATTACAACTCAGATGTAGTTAATGCGGAGGTCTTTTCAAAGTTTGTTGTAATTTAGATTGTGTGAGGTGGTAATGACTGGTGGACTCTTCCATCACCTTCCTAATGGAGGTTGAGGTTAGCACACTCATCAGTGTGGCTGACGAGGCCCTCTGGAAGAGTGCCAAACTCTTCACCTCGACGGATGCGCAAACAGTAGATATTGTCTTACCATCTTCCACCTCGAACTTGGAAAACCATTTGTTATCATCTATCGTTGTTACCTCTGAGCCTCCTGCATCCGCTCCCTCATTACCTTCCGCTCCGCTTCTAGGACTGGTCTCCTCATTTGGGCGTTCTAGTTTGCATAGGAGTGTGGGTTTTCGTGAACGTCGTTCATCTGTGTAGAAGTGGCAACCCAAGCTTTTTGGTTGCAAACGAGCATGGAAACCCAACAAGACTAAACGTTGCCTTATCATGGGTTCAGACGTAGGTCTGGAATATAGTGTTCGTCTATCTCTCTGTGGACTTGTTGGTAGGATTTCCTATTGCTCTTTGTGTAAGTGTTCACTCTCAGATTGGATTTCAAATGCTTGGTTGCCTTTGCTGGGGTATATTTCGAAGTTTATATCTCTCTCTCATGGCTGGTTCGATCTTCTTTTTAACTCACCGAAGGACTCACAGCGTATTCTAGATTCTCTCTGGACTATCAGTGGTTGTAGCCTAATGCTTAAGAGATGGCAGAGAATCTTTGATCCAGCGACGGATTATTTTAGACTTCGTCACTTGTGGGTTTTACTTCATGGCCTACCACTTCAGTGTTGGATGGATAAAGCTCTTGCAGCCATAGGCAACGAGCTCATGCGTTTTATCTGTTTGGATGATAGTCCTTTAAAGGGTTCTGATAGAAAGATGGCCAGGATACTGGTTGAGTTGGATGTACATGCAGGGTTACCTGAGACTTTGGATATCATTTGGCAAGGTCGCACGGTGACTCAACGCCTTGATTATCTTGGCATCCATTTTCATTGTATAAGATGTCGCAGGACTGGACACCTCTGGCGTGACTATACTGGAGAACCAGAAGAAGAAGAATCATAAGCTTCTTACCTCTGCAAGCTCTCGCAGGAGGACTCACCAGGAGTTGATTCTTTTGCTACAAAGACTGAAGGATTTATGTACAATAGTGATTGGTTGTCCTCACCTCTGGATACTCTCACTGGTAAGCTCAAGCAGCTCTGCCCTACTTTTTATTATACCCTTACTTCTTGGGAAAGGCTTTTTTTGGACTCATCTATTATTCCAGGGATGGGGTCCTTAAAATTGACCATATCTGATTCATTCAAGACCTCGTATATTCCTCCTTCACCCTCTGCGGAGCAAGAGTCCCCTCAGACCTTTCCTACCCCACCGTTGTCGTCACTTTCTAGAGACGAAAGGGCTCCCTCTAGTCCTTTGGCTACCAGTGGGGTTGCCTTACCCACTAGTCCTTTTCATTTGAGTGTTCCTGATCATCTAATTGTTGTGCTTCTTCCTACTATTGACTCTGAGCTTGTTGGGACTGCTCCTATGGTTTCTAACTCTCTGGCTACTGGACACACTACCCTTGGGAACCTACTTAATATTTTGGCTCCTACTATAGTTGAGACCCTGCATCCGGTTGTGATTCCTACATATCAAGGTAGGTCACCAGTTAGCCACGAGAGATCAAACTTACCTATTTCTTTGCCCAGTGTTAATACTGGTGACACATCTGGGAAAGACTACTCGTGGTCTCGTGGTTTGGGACTTGAAACTTCCCCTATCAAAACCCACAGTGCTCGAAGAAAGGCTACTACTTCTGTTACTCTTCTGAATAATTATTCCACAGAAACATGTGACCTTGGGGCGCTTAGAGGTATTAAAGCCCTAGCTAGGTCCCGTCCATGATACTTCTCTCCCTCAATATCAGAGGGGTGGGTGGCGCCCTCAAAAAGTCCTCCCTCAGGAGACTTATTGACATAACTCATCCTGGCATTATCTTTTTACAATAAACTCTAGTTGACAAACAATGTGCTCGGGTTTCTTCGGTAGCATAAGACCATTGTGGTTTGTTAGTGTTGTTAGCTCTGTGGGCAGATTGGGTGGGTCACTGTTGCGTGGGATCTCGTTATGTTTGAGATGGAACCTTTCTTATGTTGTGGCGGTATTTTGATGACATGTACCTGATGTGCAAACAAACAATATGTTAATTTTCTCAATGTTTATGGTCCTTGTACTGATAGGCTTTCATTTTGGACAAAAGTAGCGGCACTTGGCCTTCTGGATAAACCTAATCTTATTGTCGCGGGAGATTTTAATTTTACTTTATCAACTAATGAGATTTAGGGGGACTCTGCTTTACCAAATCTTACAGCGTTACAGTTACAAGAAATCTTCCTAAACAACAAACTTGTGGATATATTGACGGTTGTTTTGGTTGCTACTTGGAGGAATGGTAGAACTGGTTCAGAGTATCTCTAAGAGACTAGATCGTTTTTTCATTTCTGAACAACTTCTTCAACTATCAGAAAGATACAAATCTTGGGTTGAATATCCTTTCCTCTCGGACCATGCTCCTATCTTTCTGCAGTTGGATTCTTCCTCTCATCGCTCTTCTTATCCTTTTAAATTCAACCTGGTGTGGTTACAGGACCTGTATTTTAAGCGACTTGTCACTAAGGTTTGCACTGACCAGTTCTTTCTACAAGAAGTTGACGTGCAGAGACGTCTTGCGTGGAAGCTGAAACACTTAAAATTGAAAGTTAAAAGTTGGGCACATCTACAAATTGTCAAGAATACTCATAGACTCACACTGCTGGAAGATAATATTCAGTCACTGATCTAGGAACATTATGTGGGAACTAGACCAATAAAAATTGAACAACAATTAAAGACTCTTGAGGAGGAGCGGAACAGGATCTTGCTGGCCGAGGAAGCACTTTGGTTCTAGAAGAGCAGAGTTATTTGGATCAAGTGTGGAGATCAAAATACCAAGTTTTTTCATCACTTTTCCAACTATAGGAGGAATGACAAGCATATTTGGGAATTAAAGACGGACACAACAAACATTATTACAAGACATGACAAGCTTATTCCAATGGCCCACCATTTCTTAAAAAATTCTTATAGTGATCGGGGACTTACAAATATTATAGACCAAGATACCATCAGTGGACTCTATCCTAGACTTATTAGTGAGAAGGAGGCCGAACAACTCACTATTTCATGTACTAAAGAGGAGATCTGGAAAGTTCTAAATACTTTCAAAAGGGATAAAATTCCAGGACCCGATGGTTGGACTATTGAGTTTTACCTACACTTCTTTGAACATGTTGGATATTATCGGTGGGAACTGGTGGAGGATACCAGGATCAGAGGTGTAGTCAATCGGGCTTTAAACTCTAGTTTCTTGACTTTTATTCCTAAGAACAATCTTTCGTCTTCCCTTAGTGACTACATGCCTATTGCCAATAGGATTAAACCTTACATGTCTCACATTATATCGAGTGAACAATTGGGCTTCCTTAAAGGTCGATAGATATTGGATGTAATAGGAACTACAGAGGAAGTCTTACAAAACATCAAACAAAAAAAGCTCCAAGCATTGACTTTAAAATTAGATCTCAAAAAAGAATTTGATCGTTTTAATTGGGACTTCCTTCGATTAAAACTTCTACAATCTGGCTTTTGTCATCTTTTCACGAGATGGATCATGGGCTGTGTTTCTAGTACGACCATAGATGTTCTAGTGAATAGGGAAGCTACACCTTTCTTCCAAAATGAGAGAGGTCTGAGGCAGAGTTTCCCACTCTCACCCCTATTGTTTATCTTGGCCATGGAAGGACTGAGCATTCTACTAAAAAATAGTCAACAAGCAGAGAAACTTAAAAGCATTAAGGTTTCAAGATTGGTCAAGATTCTACATATTTTCTTTGTGGATGATATTCTTATTGCGACCAGAGCTGATTCACAAGAATGGATGGACATTGACTCAATTCTTAAATTATTATGTCGTGCTTCGGGGTTCTAGATCAATGCGACAAAGTCTACCATACACTACTCGGGGCTTACAGAGGTGGAATTAGACATGTACAATAACATCTTCTCGTACAACTTTCTAGAGATCTCGATTGGTTTGAGATATCTTAGATATTTTCTCAAACCAAACTATTATAAAGTGGTTGATTGGCGTTGGTTACTCATAAAATTTGAGAAAAGGATTGTGCATTGGTGCAATAGGTGGCTATCGCTTGGAGGGAGATTTGTTCTTATTAAATTAGTTTTGGAGAGGCAGACAATCTACTGGATGGCATTGTGTTGGGTATGTTTTATATTCTTTTCACGAGTAGTAGTGTCTGCGTTGTGCCGGATGTGCAGGGGTTCGAGGGTAGCGCCCCCGAGAAATTTTTTTGCCTTGGGAAACATGTCGCATGTTTGCCTCTTTTTTCATGTTGCCTCGATTTTCATGTCCATTGTTGGGCGGTTATTCGGCACATGGTTTTTGCCGATGGTTTTCTATTTCTGGTTAAGGAATTAGGGTTGTTGACTAATCCAATCCATTGGGTTAGGGTTTTGGTTGTCATTGGCTCCTATATGTATATTGTATTGTAAACAATGTAACATTATGAACAAATATATAATATGTTGGTTTTTCTGGTTTGGGTTTCCAAGGGAAAAATATCTGTGTAATGTTTGTGTTTTCCATTATATCTTTTTTGTTCTTTTACTAGAAATTCGTTTGCAGTAAGTATTGTACAAGGTTAAAATCTACACACTGGTTGATATCCCTGGTACTGTTTTAAAAAGGATTCGACAATTGCTTTTTTATTTTCTCTGGACGGGTGGTAGCGAAAAAAAAACATCTTCATATTTGTCGTTGGGAATCCATTGCAAAACCTAAATTGGTGGGTGGTTGGGGGATAAGAAACATTTTCATGTTCAATAAATCTTTGGCGTCCAATTCCCTCTGGCGTGTACTGTCACAAGATGGGATTTGGCATCGGGTTATTATTGGTAAATATATCACACACCTTACTATCCCGAGTTGGATCAAAGATACTACTACATGTCTGACAAATGCTTCTCCGATATGGAGATCACTACTGAAATCTATTCATATAATCCAACATTGGTTATGTTGGAAACCCAGATTATGCCATGCAATTCATATTGGTCGAGATGCAATTCTAGGATTAGGGACATCTGCTATTTTATCTCCGGGGCTCTTGAACAAATTACATGAAAAACATGTTTTTTATCTCTTCCAAGCCAAGGGTCTCATAAACCAGGGGACTCATAGTTCTCGATGGAAAAATTGCATAGACTTGGATCTTTCGGGTGACTTGGCTATTGAATGGCAGTGTTATTGTAAGGCTCTACTTGGAGCAGGGATACAACTAGGGGAACAGAAGGATCCATTGCTCTGGATTGGAGGCAATCGATCTGGTAACATATCTGTCAAAAACCTATATAATGCTTTAGCTTCTACCATTTGGATCCACAGGTGCATGGGATGGAGGAAACTATTTTGGCATTGGAATCTTCACTTGAAAATGAAACTATTTATTTGGCTAGCTACAGATGATAATATATTGACCCAGGACAATCTATTACGTCAGGGATGGGAGGGACCTAATATTTGTTTTCTGTGTCGTTTGAACTCTGAATCTATTACACATCTTTTTCTACATTGTACATTTGTAATCTCTGTTATAAACTTATCACAAAAATCCTTGCCAAGAGAATCAAGCCTTTTATGTCTTGTCTTGTCTCGGAGGAACCGTTGGGTTTCATCAAAGGTCGACAAATCCTTGACGCTATTGGATCGGTCTAGGAGTTTTTACACAACGTTAAGCACAAAAGATTACAAGCACTGGTCTTAAAACTTGATTTTAAAAAGTCTTTTGACTGTGTCAATTGGGACTACCTTAGAATCATTCTTTTACAATCTGGTTTTGGTTATTACTTCACAAGATGGATTATGGGTTGCATATCCAGTGCATCTATAGTGGTTTTGATCAATGGTGAAGCCACCTCTTTCTTCAAAATTGAAAGGGGCTTGAGACAAGGATGCCCTCTCTCCCTGCTCCTTTTCATCTTGGCTTTGGAAGATCTGATCATTCTCCTCAAGAAGCATCAACAAGAGGGCCTTATCACCGGCATTAAGGTTTCTAGATTGACTTTTGTGCTGCACCTCTTTTTCGTGGATGACATCATTATTACTTCCATAGCAGACTTAAATGAATGGCTGGAAATCAAAAGGACTTTAATTCTCTTTTGTGGTGCATTGGGACTCTAGATAAACGAAGCAAAATCTACCTTCCACTTCTCTGGCCTTTTGATGGCTAATCTGGACTCCTTCAAATATTGTTTTCCTTTTGCATATATTGAACTCTCTCTTGGCTTCCATTACCTTGGCTATTTTCTTAGGCCGGATTGCTACAAAGTTACTAATTGGTCCTGGCTGCTAGTTAAATTTGAAAAACATATTGCACATTGGTGCAATCATTGGATCACTCTGGGTGGGCGTTTTATCCTTGTAAAATCTGTGCTTGAAGGACGGGCGGTCTACTAGCTGGATTTATCCAAAATCCCTTCCTTTATCTTGTACAGGATCAAGAGACTGATGTTCTCCTTCCTTTGGTCTGGCTCTGCATTTCACCATTCGTTCCATCCCTGTAGATGGGAACTTATTGCCAAGCCAAAGTCTGCAGGTGGTTGGGGTCTGCACAACATTACTCTCTTCCAGCAAGCTTTGGCTTCCAAATCGTCGTGGCGTGCTTTAACACAGGGAGGAATTTGGCAACGCATCATCTTTGGCAAATACATTTTTTCGCTCTCAATTGCACGTTGGCTCAGACAACCAATTTTTTGTACTCCTTCTGCCTCACCAATCTGGCGATCCCTTACAAAACACTTAAAATGCATCCTTCACTGGATTTGCTGGAAACAGAGCTTGGGTCTTGAGATTCTTATTGGCAGGAACGCTCTTATGGGGCTTGGTTCGAAGGATTATCTCTCACAATATCTACTGGAACAGCTTTCTTTGTCTAATATACACTTCCTCTATCAAGTGAAATCCCCCTTTTTTGATCTGAATTATTGTACTAAGTGGTTATCTAGCATCGATTTAGGACTATCGGGCATTCTTGCTCAGGAATGGACTTTTTTCTTCACAACGCTTACTGAAGCTAGGATCCGTCTTCACGGGGGGGCTGACGTCTTTCTCTAGAATGGTGGGGATCGTTTGGGCCTTTTAACTGCCCAAAATGTTTACAGGGCAATTTCTTCTACCATTTGGGATCACATGTGTATTGGCTGGCACAAGAACCTTTGGCAATGGCCTATCGCTCTAAAACAAAAACTCTTCTTCTGGCTTGCGTTAAATGATAAACTCTCTACTTGGAATTTACTTCAGCGTCATGGGTGGACTGGACCAAATCTGTGCTTTCTTTGTTGAAGGGATTCAGAATAGATCTTTCATCTTTTTTGGGACTGCCCCATTACTAAACAGCTTTGGTTTATTATCCTATCTTCCCTAAAACTTAATTTGCGGTGGACAGGAACTTCTTTACAAGACTGTATGGAGAATTGGTCCCTTATTGACACCATCTATCCTCATCTTCCCGTAATTGTGTGTTGGTTTGTCTGGATCTCCTGAAACAAGGTGATTTTTTAGAACACCCCTATTTCTTTAAACTCGATTTGTTTCCTTATCTTGGGGGATTTGAATACTGTAAGACATATAAATAATTTTGTCTCTAGAGCGATCCTTCCTCTCCCTCTGTTGGATGGGAACACTGCTTGGTTTGACGGGGCATCACAAAATTCGAGCTTGCATTGTTGAGCCAGTGGAAAGATTTTTCTTTGTGATGGATCTCGGATCAATTGGACCTTAAACTGCAGCCTTAGAACTAAGACAAAAGCTGAGCTTCTTGGAGCATGGTTCTCCCTTTATTTAGCTCCTCGTCATAACATTTTTAATCTTCATGTGAGAGGAGTTTCCAAAATTATTATCGACTAGTTAAATGGAAAAGGGATGCTTCAAGTAGAGGCATTGGAATCATGGAAGGATAGAATTAATGAACAAATTCAGACCTTCACCCAGATCAACTTCTCTCATCTATACAGGGAGCTAAATCAGGAGGTTGATTTTCTCTCCAAAAAAACTCTTCTGGATCTTCTGGGTATATTGTCCTATCAACTCTGGATAGGTGGTATTGAGAGCAGTAATCATCGCATTCCTCTCTTCTGGTTTATTCTTTGTTGTTCTCTATCCATTTCTAAACTCTTTTTCCCTTTTTTATCTTCGATGGGTTGATTTGTTATGCAACTAGTTTTCTGCAGAATTGAATCCAACTTATTTTCCTTTTGGGTTTCACATTTGATCTTGTTGAGATGTTTGGCACAATCATTGATCTACGATGGACTGATTTTTCATGCAGCCAGTTTTATGCGAAATTGAATCCTTCTTCTTTTCAGGTTGAGGTTTTCTTTTGGTCTAGTTGATGTGCTTGGCACAATCATTGACCGGCCACATTATTGTATCTTTTTTGGTTAAATCCAATTTAATACAAGGAGAATGTTTTCTTTTGGGAAAAAAATAAGTATGGCATAGACTCTCATTTACCCTTAAGCTCTGGTCTATCTGTTCGGGCTCCTCACTGCAGACTAGTTTGGTGGACTGGACAAAGGAGGATGGACTGGACAAAGGAGGAGTCATCCTATCCTCATATTTCGGCCTTGGTTTGCTGGCACATTTAGTTTGTGCACAACAAGGCTATCTTTGAACAGATTCCTCCTTCTATTTATACTGCTTGCTACATGACTTTGGGTGGTATGGAGATATCAAGGTCAAGGAAGGATCCTTCTCCACGCTTTTTACAGCCTACCTACCAACAGAGATGGAGCACTGCTTGGTTTGATGGAGCCTCACAAAACACTGGTCTACTATGTGGAGCTGGTGGTATGATCAAACTCATGAATCATACCAAATTTACTTGGACCTACAACTGTGGTGAGGGTACCAATACCAAAGCAGAACTTCTTGGCGCCTGGGCTACTCTTTCGTTGGCTTCCAGACTTAATATTATGGAAATTCAAGTACTGGGCGACTCCAAGATTATTATAGACTGGCTTAACAACAAAGGAAAGTTACAAGTTGTTGCCCTGGAATGCTGGAAAGATAGAATCTCCAAACTCATTAAAGGCTTTACAAATATCAATTTCACTCATATTTTTAGAGAATTAAACGAGGAGGTTGATATACTTTCCAAAAGTTCTCTTCAAAAAAAGGCGGGGATCTTGACATATTATCAGTGGATAGACTGTCAAGTGGGGCCACCACAATATATATTTCTATATTAATGATCTTGAGAGACACATATAAGACTATTTTGGCATTTTGGCTTTTTATTTAATGTGTTGATAGATTCTATATTGACTAATAGTTGGAGATCTGAAGTGGAGGATAAACTTATGAGTTGTCTATCATAATAGTGGCCAAATTTTCATATAGTTGGGATTGGAGCATTGTTCATCATCATGAGAAGCAGAGAATGTAATTCTGGTATTATACCATATTATTAATATAATGAGAAAATTTTCTTCTGGAAAAAAGGTTAATTGTGTTTTAAGAAACACATTTCCCACATACCTGAAAGGGAAAGATTCAAATCAAATAGAAATCCCAAGTATTAAACAATGTCGCCATCTTTAATCCCTAATGACTGCCTTGGCAAAATACTTCAATCATTCCATGGCTTTTGCAACAAAGCATTCCATGGCTTTCTCAACAAGGCCCTAGGAAAGATGGATGGAAGGCAAAGAGTCATCCACAAACTGGTTGTTAATCACCTCACCCCACACCCTTAGAATCAAAATGCCTTGCCCCACCTGGCCTCGCCCTACCCCACCCCACCCTACCCCTAGAATCAAAATGCCTCACCTCACCCCACACCCCTAGAATCAAAATGTCTCTAATCTTCTCGTGGATTGTATTAGTGTCAAAATCTCACCTCACCCCACAACCCTAGAGTCAAAATGTCTCTAATCTGCCCCTCAACTATATTAGCATCAAAAGGGTAATGCAAGGCATCAAGAAGAATTACATGTAGATA
>JASDQU010374741.1:6461-16614 GCA_032191745.1 Picea mariana | reverse complement strand
TTGTCCTAATACTGTCCATCTTTGCTCTGTCCTTTGTTATGTAGGTTGGGGCCGCCCTTTCCTATTTTTTGTTGCGAGGGGTTCCTAGGCCCAAATTGTCACGACTTTTGTTTGATCTTCTACTCGATTTTGACGACATATCAATAGGTCGCGCCCAAGGAAGAGATGTCCAGAAATTACATTTCGGTCTGGATGTATCTATGCAGAGCACTGCGATACTTGAGCACCAGATGTCACTCTGAATATTTGATACCCAGCTTGGTGCACAGAGTATGGAAAATATTTGTGAAATATGGCACTGCTTGGTCTCTTTCTTGCCGCAGTGTGGTCCATTTGGTATACAAGTCGTCATAACTTCTGACGGGGTAGTAATGTTCCTTAATAACATCCCTGAAGGATTCCGAGGTGGACACGACTGTAAATAATGAGGGTTCCTCTGTTTCCTTTTGCTCACAGAAAGTTTCCCACTAATCTTTGACATGGGGAATGACTTTAAGGAGCACAAAAGTAATTTTTTCTCTATTTGAAATGTTATGGACATTAAAATATCCTTTTAGTAGATTCAACCACTTGTCTACAATATCTACATCTATCTTACCTTCAAATATAAGAATATTGAAGTTGATTTGTGCCTTGAAGGGGGCGGACCCTCCGCTCGAGGAAGATGTGTCACTAGTTGGTAGCCATCGAAGGATTTGCGCGAAACTATCCATCATCTCGTTCCTCTATTGTGTGAAGGCTTCCTCAAGCAACATTTTGAAAGGATCTCCTGTCCCGTCATCTTTCTTTTCTCCTGCCATGAGAGGTCATTTGGGCATGCGAGAGATTTTGTCCTCAAGAGAAACAAGCTCGAGACCCAATTCTTTGTACCCTAGCCTTGTTGGGGACATGCATTAAGACGACAAGGAGCAGACCACTCTAATACCACTGAACGATTTGTACATCACCTCAATTATGCCTTTGCTTTAGATTTTATGAACAGAACGAAATGAATACAGATTATTAAAAGATGCTTAACACAAATAACAAAGATACAATAAAATTGGTTTTCTATTCAATAAGGAAATAAGTTGAAACTGTAAAATGCAGCGGAAAACAAGCTTGTTGTAGTGGTGGCGGTTTATCTCTGAGAAGATATGTGATGAATGCGTTCATTCACAAGAAGATCATTACAATGAGTCTCTGAAGGCCTTTTTACAATAAGCAGGAATGTCAAAAACCCTAGACATCCAAAAACCTAACCCTAGGAGATGAAGCACAAAAAGTCATGTGGGTCCCGTTTGGGTAAGTTAGTACATCAACTTCCTAGGGTCGTAACTTTTGCATACGATCTCTGTTTTAGGCGCACGATAGCCCGTTGGAAAGGTCTATCCGAGGACTACACATTTTTCTGCTATATATTCGAGATCAATTTTTACTGTGGCGATCCCTAAAAATGTTGTTTAGAGCCTCAAAACGTCCCTGCAAGTCAGGGACCCGAAAGCTAGGAAAAAAACCGCCAAACTAGAAAATTGCCAAAATGAACCAGTGGGAATAGGTGGGAGTCCACCGACATCCATCTGGATCAGGGAGGGTGCTGAGGGACTATATATTTGTGAAGGTACTCCCTTGTGTAGAGGAAATCCAACTGGGAAGCTCGTGGTGGCCCTGGTCTCAATGGGTAAAGGGGGGGTTTTTGTTGTCGCCAAATAGTGAAGAAGAGTAGCCTTCACAATTAGACCTAGAAACTGTGAACTATCTGGTGAGTTTCCCCTGTGATATCATGGCTTGGCACGAGGGTGGCATGTCGTGAAAAGCATAAGAACAGTAGGGCCTATGGTTGGATGGAAAGGCCTTCACTCTCAATCAGTTGGCTGGCTAGATTTACTCTGAAATAGATAAGTGTTCACAATATTTCTGTAAATGTGTAATAAATGAAAATGTTAATGCTTGCATTATGATTTTGAAAGGAACTTGAATATATTGAATGACTGTTTAAGATTGGATTTTTTTTAATGGTTGAGATCAGTCTGAAAGAATGGATATTCACTTGTTCTCAAGTGTGAACATATTATTTGTTGGGGCTTATGAGCCCATGAAAGCTCTGAGCTTTGAAATGAAAAGTTTACATGATATAAAACTTTATATCGGATTGCTAGTAGGAGTTACCCTTCTGTGTTAAATGTATGGACCGATGACCTAAAAACCCTGAACAAATTTCCACTATTTGATAATTGTTTCCAATATATATAAAAAAAAAAAATCAAATTGTAATTCAAAATGTGAATGTAACAAATTTTAACACGTCAATTTATAAAACAATTCAAACATACAAAATTTTAATCGAAGAAATATTAAATTCAAAACGTTACGCCTTGAGGAGATCGACCACGATCTTTGAATTAGATCGAAGTTGTCTTTATTTTAAATTGATCAAACCCTTTGGTCAAAGTTGGAAAGATTAATGTGATCATAACGGATATTTACAGAAATCATAATATCGATGTAATATTCCTTTATAATGAGAGTGATGTAAATAAATGATATTTTAATTGAGGAAATCAATGAAAATCTTATATCGAGACTCAAAAGTGATATTCCTTTTTTGACTTAGATATCTATTATTCAGAGATGTAACTAATTGATTTTTTAATGGAGGAATATCTAAATCAATGATAATCTCGTGTTGAGAAATATTGAGATGAATAAGTTTTGGAAGGTGGATGTTGTATTTTTAGAAGTTTATACTCATTTCAAAATGTGTGGGAGTCTTTTATTACACAAAATTCAAGGTTGTGTATTTATATTTAGTGAAACAACTCAAGTTTTAGTTTTTGGAATGAATGTAATTTTTTAAAAATATTTCATATTAATTTTTTTATATACTTTTTTTTGTTTATGAGATAGGGATCTTTTTTATGTAGTGATTTCACTGCTAAAATCTATTTTTTTTTGGATTTAAACTTGTAGTCTTTTAGAATGAAACACATGTTTTTAATCATTAGACTCAATTAAACTGTAGAAGTTTCCTATAACAATAAAGATTTGATAACACATTTAATACATTAATACAATGAAGATTATCCTTATCGAAATATTGAAATATTAAGGTAATAGTATAGCCGTAGGCTAAAGGTTCTACGAAATGATGATTTTTTCCAAGGATATTTATCCGAAGTCCGGTGAGAAATTATTGGATTCGTAGATTTGAGTGATTATTTATGTATAATCTGTGTGCCGCAGGAGTTTTTCAACATGTTGAATCTATTTTTACATTCAAAAATATATTTTGAACAATAAAAAATAATGATTTGTGTAAATTTATATAGCTGGATTCCGACAAAAAACCATTTCATAAAACAACTAACCAACGAAAATAATAAATACTCAATTTAAATATATCAAAATCCTCCCATCTATTCATTAATTAAGTTTCTATAAGAGATGTTGAGAATATATGATATTGAGTCTTTTCATGCCATTTGCTCCTTCAACTTTATAAAGACAACTACTCCATCTAACGGTGTTCATAAAGAATGAACCCCAAGAGTCACCACCAACATGATGAGTTTTTTCGGGACCCACTAAAACTTAACAACTTACATTTTATAACCATTTCAAATGTAGAAGGTATAAATTTGTCGAGTATGAGTGAGTACATAAACAATTTTATTAAAATGGGAAGGTGTAGTATATATACTTTTTTAAAAGTTATAGGTTTTGTAAAGTAAACATAGAAATAATAATTCTATACAATAATCTTTTTATTCTACATATACAACTACCTCTAACTAAACTAAGAACTTAAATTTATCATATAAGCGCACACGTTCACATAATATTCGTAGACGACCACCGGCACTCATCCCCCACTGTTTTTTCTCCCTTCCCCCACGAAAAACGTTCACATCTGTGTGGGCCACATGCTCGATGCTCATGTTTCTTTTGTTTCCCTTGCAAATTGATTTCGAAACTATCCTTGAGCCTACATAGTTTTTTGTACTTCAATTTGAATTTGAAGTCCTATATCCTCTTAGACGACTCGAGTTCAAACTTTGAATATGAACATAGAATTCAAGCTTTGTGTCTGCTACAACAATATGCCCCTTAAGTCAAGGCCGATATTTTAATCCTCGAAATCTAGTTTTTAATTGGAGTTGCTAAGAGGAACACATTAACTTAGTTGATTTGAATTTCAAGCTAAACATCGTGTGTCTTGTTTTGTTGCACAACATGCATGAATTTTTACATGGCGACCAAGGGATATGGGAGAAGGAAGAAATATGCAAAAGAGAATTCGAATTTAGTAGAAAGCCAACCAAAAGATTTGTTTGAAATCCTAGAAGATATTGAAGAAATAATATGAGTATTCAAGCAAACCTTTATAGCAACATAGTTATGAGTCAAGAAGGAAAATAAATTGGTCAAGGGAAAGCAACCGATCATGGAAGATCATAAAGTCTTTNTTATGCATACACCTCTTACATTATTGGAATTGGGGTTCATACATATAATGAGTTATTCCATTTGGTTAAAGAAGGGAAGGGGATAAGAGATGACTAGAACTTGAATGAAAGAGAAGAAGAAGAGCTTTCCATAGCACATAATTTGAAAAAGTCTTTCATACACAATGCAATAGTCAAATCTCCATTGTTATCCTGTAACTAATACAACACATGAAGGTTATCATTGGGAGGGTTATAAATGACCATGGAAAATGTGTAGGATCATTTTCATTTACGGATTTTGAAGCCTACTACAAAATGTCAAGGTCAAAATCTACTTCACTAATGAATGGTTGGGAGTCTTTACCCGTGACTGTAACTGGCGTGAAATTCTTACTAATTGGTGTGAGGAAGGGAGAAATTTCAAAGCTCTAAGTAATAAACATTTCCCCACTATATACCTCAAATCAAGATACACATGGGCAACCCATCTCATATGTAGGATATATGGAGAGAAAGACACAACTCATGTGAGAATAGGTTGGGTGCCAATGATGTATGAGATGATTGAGAGGGGCAAAATTTTCAACTAGTCAACTATCTTATCCAACACACCAACAAAATCTATATGAAAGGATCAAACCTATGCACTCACAAGAACCTCGAAGTTTTATATGTATTCATATCTTTTTGATGTGGTTTGTGCCTCTAACATATTCACGGGAATAAGCTATTCCTGGTCTTTAGGACCACCCCATGTTCATGTCTATTTCAAGGATTTATGGAAGAACATGTACACATATCTTTTTTCCCTCATGTGTGATGGTTTCTTGGCACCATTGTATGACATTGTCTTTTGTAAGCCCTTCCCAAGGATATCTTCAAAGGCCATAGAAGTATTTAAGGACATTGGAGATTGGTACTTGAATGAATATTCTACTTCCATCATAATCTATGATGTTATTTAGGTACCACGTACTCTTCTAGTGTATGCACCAAACAAGTTTCTCATTCAAGAAATTGGATACCAAACTATGTTGCATGGTTTCAATGCATGCCTGATCAAGCATCAAAAGAAGTTGTGCCCAACTTATCCATTAATGTACTAACATTTTCTACTTGGGCCAAGATGGAAGGAGAGAATATTGAGAAATATCATTTTAATTGGGAAAGAACTAAAATGCATGATCCCTTGGGCATTGTTGAAAAACATAGAGTTTAGATGAAGATTCCTTCCCTTACAAACATGAATAGAATGAAACTGAAACTTCTCATAAAAGAGCATTAACTTATGAAGAATTCATGAATAATCTGCTAGTTATTTGAGGAGAAAGATAGGAGAAAGATAGAGGGAAGTTGAAAGGGATGCTTCTCAAAGTCAAACCCTCAAGGAGAAGAGAAATGAACATGAAAATAGAAGATTGAAAGCATTTAATAGAAAGCTAAATTTGAAGGTGAAGTTGAAGCAGAAATAAAATAAATCTAAAGTTGAAGTTGAAGTTGAAGCACAAATAAAAGAAACTAAGAAATACAAATGAGCAAAGAAGAAAGGGGTTGATGCTAAAGCCAAAGTTGAAATGTTAGCAAAGAAGGAAGAAGATAAAATGAAATCCAAGGAAGATCCATGAGATAAAAGGAAAGCCAAGGAAGATGAAGAAGCAAAGGAAAAAGGCAAATCTAATGCAGAGGCTGAGAGGAAGAAAACTAAAGTTGAAGAAGAAAAATATAGGAAAAGAGAAGAAGAATTGAAAACTCAAGCTAAAGCGGAAAAAATAAAGCAACAAGAGCTAGCTAAAATATAAGTTGAAGAGAAGTAGAGAATAGAAGAACCGAGGAAGAAAAAATAGGATGATACTCAAACATAAGAGACAAGACAATAAGGATAAGAATTGACATAACAAACCAATATCAAAGAGCAATATGGAGTAACAAGATTCTTCACCAATGGAAGAAGTCTTCACTACTCAAACATTTGGAAATACATTTGGTCTAGGCATGGTTGCAGGAGGTGAATGACCCTATTCCAACACTAGTAGATCAAGCTTCCAATCTGGAATTGTTTACATTTGATAAACAAAGGAAGCAAGTGATAAGGTAGAAGCACAAACAAAGAAGAATTAGCTTGGATTATAAAATGGTGCTCACTATTGAGATTGTGGTGATGGACAAAAGAAAGTTGAGTTTGTCTTCCTCTACTTCTGGTTGTCTAGCTATTGCATAGGATAATGTTCAAAAGGTTGTGGATGTAGAGAAGAAAATAAAGGAGTATGGAAGAAAAATCACCTTGCTGAAAAACTAGGTTAACTATTACAAGTCCAACAAATATCAAACTTCAGATTTTATTGACTATGTCTTCAGGTTGTAAATTAGTTGAAGGCTATGTAGATGGAATTTCGTAAACGAGCACAACATGTGAAAGTTCAGGGCCAATATATAGCTTGTGTCATGACCCATATTCAGGCATGAGAATTGGCCTATCAACAGTCTCAATTATAGTTTGACAAAGTGAGAGATTGCTAGTCCTCCCTAAAATAAGTCCTTTCTAAAGTTCCTATATTCACTTTGAAAGGAATTGAAGAGATGGATTTTGGCCTAAGATACTGGAAGAAATTAGCTCATAATGACCTCAAGGGGATTACACATGAAGTAACAAACTCAACTATAATGTGGCAAGCCATAGAGAATATGGAAAACAATTGTCATTTTCCCTCTTTTGGACCAGAAGACATTTTTTTTCTATGGGTACATGTATCTAAGGATTATATTAACACCAACAAAAAGAATATCAAACATCTTCTTGAAGTACATGAAACAACCATTGAGAAGTTCAATGAGGATCCTATGAAGGCCATAACATTGGTGCAAAATATATTGCATAACATGGAGAAATTTGAGAAAAGAATAAGGAAAAATATTGCATCGTATAAAGTCCCCTTCAAACAACATATTTTTCCTCATGCAGATGCAATCAATAAAACTTTTGAGACATGGAAAACTTATGCAAGAAGATGAAGAAGAGATACAGAAGAAACTTCATGGAGCCAAGTGAAGTGTTCTCCTAGAGGAGAGAATTTGAACAATGAAGGAGGGGATTTGAACAAGCAAGAGGAATCAAACCCTCCGATAGGGGAAACCAACAAGCAAGAAGGGGAAATGATTAGCTAGCCAGATGTACCAAACTAATAGGATTTCCCCTTCCTTATTTTTGTATAAGTAAGAGGAATTCAATTGAGAAAGGGATTTGCGCTTCTGCAATTTTGTAAACTCTTTTAGAAAATTAATGAATGAGAAGCCATTGCTGGCCAATTTATTTTGAAGACCAACTTCAATTTTAATTATTTTGATGTGTAGAACTTCTTAATGAATTTTGGAATGGTGTAAGCACATTCTTTTTATAGTGTAGACTTTTATCATGTATGAGAAATCTGTCTCATTTTGTTCGCCTCACAAATTGTTTGTCTATAGCTATAAGCAAAGTATTGTAATCAATTGTTCATTTTCATACTTTTTTGGCATACATTTGATTATTTAGATTTTTTCTTTTACTTCCCTATTAACTTTCCTGCTAAATATATAAATTAGTGATACATTTCATGATATGTTTATCCCCTTGGTTTTGTTATTTTAGCCATGAAATTATTTTGCATTTTGCATATTAGAGTAGTTGCATTTTATTCATTTCATCTTAAAAAAACCTAAATGGTTGACCAAGTCACAATTAGTAAAATCCAAAACCAATAAAGGTTGTTGGGACATAATACAGACAAGTTCCCTATTCCAAACAATATAATATCTAATTGGGTCCTTTTCATCTGTGAGAATCCATGTTGATTATGCAGGGCCATCTAGCCATGTCAAAAAATTTGGCACTAAAATGAGGGTCGTTGTTGTATGGCCGATAGAGACAATTTGCATAGTAATTTTAGACAAAATTATCTGGGTTATAATCATATATCTTTTTTTCGATATTGATTCTAATCCTAAACAATATTTTGAAGAAAATAGTGTTGATTTCGATAATCTTATTTTCATAGAACCTAAACCATTGTATGATGTTCCTAATCAAGAAGTTAACTAGTTTCTTCAACTTACCCAAACATTTGCTAAGAAAATTGGCAAACTACTCATTGCTACCTTACTCCCTAGATAAAAGAGATATAATAAGAGTGTTGTTTAGACTGATACAAATACCGTTGTTGAAACAATATATGACTTGCTTGAACTCAAACTTGATTAAATTCCACAGACTTTTAACATAATTCCACACACTTCCCCAATTTCACCCTCTCATTCTTCAAATCATTCAAGTCGGGATTTTTACTCCTTTTTTTCTAGAAAATCTTGTGAAATTCTTAAACAACTTATGTCAACCCAAATAGTAGTATACAAATCTCAGTTGCCTCCTTGGAGAGCCCATGATGCCCTTAATTTGGTAGGACTACTCCATGATCTTCCCAAACATCCTAAATGTATCCTCCCAAAGCTAGACCCAAATAAATCAAGCTCACTAGAATACCATATAAAAAACTTTTAATTGGCTATTCGATTACTAAACTTGCAACATGAAGATGTGGCATGTAGATATTTTCATTATAATTTTGAGAATAAAGCTTCTACATGGTATTTCAACCTTCCTACGAATCCATTAATAATTGGAATGATTTTGAAAAAGCATCCATTGGTAAGTTTGGTGATGAATCTACCCTGATTGTTCTTTTGAAATAACTAATATAAATTAACATGGATAAAAAATAATAGATAAAATACTTTAACCAACAACTTACCACCATTCTAAATAAATTTTCATTTTGCCTCAGTTGAAGAAGTAGTGGCTAAGTATTATACTTCTTTACGTACATCTATTGTCTTGTTTGTTAAGAGAGCTTGTAAAAATCTTTAGCATTTTTTTTTGAAGATGCCAATAATGCAGAAAAAGAAATGTTGAGCTTAATAGGAAATCCAAGAAACAAATATGCTAAACCCACTCCTAAGAAATGCATTTCTCTACCTTAACCGACCCTCAAAGAAAATATTGACATTTAAGATAAAGATCACATAGACTTGGAAAGTGTGTTATGTTTGGTTAATAAATTATCAAACAAAATAGTTGATTTGAAAAAGAACTCCAGAGAAGGCACATTTAACCCAAGAACTTTTAGATCATTATGTAGGAAGGTTATGACTTCTCCAAAGACATCTGAACCAACGAATTTTAACTTGACCTTAGAGGATATAGGGATGGACAATTATTATACTTATCATCATGTGAACCATTCTAAAAAACATTTCCTCAATGGACACATTCTATGACTCTAGTGGGGAATCAATTTTTGGATCAACAAAAATAGATTTAAATACCCATTCACGAATTTGAAAATAAAGAAGTTGTGGAAGAAGAAGAGGTAATAGAAGAGGTAACGATATTCCTACAACACATGTCACGTGGTCTTCAATAGGAAAAGGAGCAAATGGTGGAAACAATCCAGGTCACACAAATAGTACGAAGAGATTACAACATAAGAAGTATGAAGCTTGTCCATTTAAATCTTTCCACATCACAACCTGCCATGAATCCTAAGAAAATTGTAGTCCCTACCTCACCCAATAAAATAGTGGTGACAAACATACCTTGGATGAGTATGGACTACAATGTGATTGAGGATACGAAGAAAACCAAGGTAAATGTTTCAATTTTCTAGATATGAAACATTCTTCAACAAAGAGGCCTT
>JASDQU010374740.1:43646-56488 GCA_032191745.1 Picea mariana | reverse complement strand
TGTGTATTTGAGAAGGACCTCCCTACAAGTTTCATGGACCTACAAGTCCATTTACTTATACACCTAGTCGATGACATTGAATTGGCAGGTGTCATATCAACGAGATAGATGTTTTTCTTTCAGAGGTATATGAAAACTCTAAAAAGATATGTCCGAAAAAAGGCACATCCAGAGGGTTGTATGGCTGAAGGGTATGTATTGAATGAATCATTTTTCTTCCTATGTGAATTCCTTGGTAATGATTTTGAAGATGGGCCATGCTTCTAAGATGAAGAATGAGCATCAGATATTATTGATGGAGAAAAACCACAATCTAATGATGTTCAAGTAGAAATTAGTAAGTAAATTCATGATCATTAATGTGGTTGTTTTCCTTGCAATCATTAATTTTKTTTGTAATTTATTTGTCAAWTTAATTGAATAACATTTGGAGTTTGAAATAAACATGTTGACATGTAATAGGTGTAGAYGAAAGTCCAATACTCAACAAGTTCATTATGTACCACATGGGATTTATGAACAAATGGATTGATTTGTATGATAAAAAGAGAGAAGAAGTGTTAGAAGCAAGGAGACAGTTTAAGAGATCCAACCCAAGGAACACTCCACTTCCCAATGATCTGCTTGGGGAATGGGGCAAAGATTGCACTCTAGAATGGGTTACTGAACAAATTAAAAATTAAATAGAAGATGCATGTATAGATTCAAACATAACAGAAGATGAAATCAACATGTGTATAGGATGTGAAAGAAAGGTACAATTGGAATTTTACAAAATTTTGTTTCCTTACAATTTTGACACTATTAACTATTTTAATATTCGTCATTATATTTGTTTTCACTGAAATAAATGGTCTTTCACAGGTGAGGAAATATCCTGCAATGTGGGATATGGATGAAATTATCATGTAGAAAGTGTAGATGTAAAGAGACTATCCTTTGATTGTGGCATCATGGTTGATTTCAAGCAATCTAGTTGAGCAAGCTCAAAAGATAAGAATATTATTGAAGGGAATCTACAATATGTTGGAAAAATCCAAGAAATTATTGAGTTGGATTACCGCTCTTTTAAATGTTGTATCTTTAAGTGTAGATGGTATGAAGCATTTGAGAGGACATGAAGACATGATACCCATAGTGGATTGTTTTCTATAGATTCCTCGAGGTTCCTACCGGAGGATAAGGAGCCTTATGTTCTACCAATTCATTGTGAGAAGGTATTTCTTTAACTCAAATAAGAAGCAATAGTGATCATTAATCTATTGATTCATAGTTTTTTGTGATAATATATGTGTTTATTAATAAATAAAAGTGTTATAAGATATTTCTAATATATGTATGGCGTTCATGTGCAGGTATTTTTCTATGAAGATATTTTGGACCCGAAATGGATATTTGTCATACATTATGATCCAAGATTAAGGCATGTATTTGACGATGCATTAGTGGATATTGAGCACAACAATGATCTCCAACAAAATGAGAGAGATGGATTAGATAACATCGAAGAAATTAACATCCATGATGATGTTAATTTCAGGCACAAGAAGACAACAATCTAGAGTTAGATGATTTTATGGAATACAACAATATGGATGGTATAGAAAATGATGATACAAATTCTACATCTGGTAACAATATAGATGGTCTACAGTCAAATTTCAATGATGATGAAGATGATGCAGATCAAGAAGAGGATGATGATAATATTAAATACTTGAAAGAACATATGAACATTGACAATGATAAACTGGATGACATTGTTGCAGACGATAATGTTAATGACCAAGACTTCTAAATTTTCAAAATTATTTATAATCCAGTTTTTAAGTTGACGTTGATTCTTATGGCCCAAACTTTCATGAAATGCTTCAGTATGATTTTTGATGATACAAATTAAATTTGGAAATATCCTTAAAGTGTTCATGATAATACAAATTAGTATTACTTATATAAGAGTTAGCATGGTTAGCGGTCATTTATTGGCAATTGTTAAAAAATATAATTAAATATATCGTATATGTAAATCATTGTAAATACAAACAATTAGGATAATTAATGTATCCAAAGTTTATTCATTAATTTATATTTTAAAACAAATTAAAATATTTCACTAAGCCTAAACCTAATACCTTAACCTTTATACCATCTAACCACTAACCCCTTGAAACATGGACGATATTGAAGATTATGTGGGGACATAAGAAATCATTGAGTCTTGAAACCCTCCCATACCATCAAGCTACATGTTCCTAGTATAACCATGTCAAATTTCGACGTATACAGGCACAACTTAGATAAATTTCAATGTTGGCTTCATTCACTAGTAAACATGTAGGGTCGATTATTGTCATTAATCCCTTCACCTGATATAATCCCTAACCCTTTAACAATTAAACCACTTGCATGTTGGATCCTATAAAATTCTTTTGGGATGTCTCAAATTAATACAATCATGGTTTATTAATCATTAGGTTTCATTGTAAAGATGGGTATGTCAGGTTTGATCTTTGTTGGTATGGATGGAGAAATCGGGTCATGATGAATATGATGATGATGGAAATTAAAACCATGATGATGGAAATGATGAAGATAAAGATGTACATAAGTCTTAAAAAACTCCCATATCATCAAGGCATGCACCTAGTGTAAACATGTGATGCAGGAGCATTGCCCAAGTCAAGCGAGCCAGCGCGAAAGCGGAAGATAGCTGGACCAGCCAACAAAATTTCTTTTTGGATTTCACTTTGAGATTTTTTTGCGCAAGTCTTTAATGAAGACATTTATGAAAGCGCACTTGTATATTGTAATGGACCTTGAGCAGATAGCTCACGTCCTTAGGTAGATGAGGCATTTAATAGATTTAATGTAAAGCAGATAGGAAATTAATTTTAGATTTGATAGCGTGGAGCTCGAGAGAGAAATGGGATATAGACACCCTCCTTTGTACATTGTAACATTATCATTGAGAGCATTCTGAAGAGAAGAGCATGCAGAGAACTGTATGAAGAACACCCATGTACAGATATTGAATTAATAGAAAGAGCTTTGTTTCAATTCCATGGTTGTGTTATTTTCTGTGTATTTATGATGTTATGCTCATGAATGTTTGCTTTCCGTAATACACTTTATTTTATATGTTGTGTATGTGGCTTCATGGTTGAATAGAAGTCTGAGAAGGAATGTGAATGAGTTTCAATTGTTTCTCTAATTGAGCCAAGAGATTCCTGCAAGGAGTGCAGTCGAATTGTCCACAAGGAGTGCATTGACGGAAGGGTTCAATTAAAGTTAGATTTTGTTCTCATTCATCTCAGAAGTGCAGATTAGGAACTGGAGCCGTGCAAGGCATGTGCAAGCTAGATGAAGACTCAGAGTTGCAATTCTGAGCAAAGGGATTGAAAGATTTCTGCTGCAGGAGTGCGCAGGATAGAAGACTTCATCACTTAACTGTGATTGAAGACTTGCCACAAGGAGTGCGTGCAAGAGTTTCTTCCTGAGAGACCTGAAGTCGTAAAAGCTCAAAAGAGATAGACCTTCAAAGTTGTTGAAGGGCGGCGGAGAGAAGTTGCACGAGCAGGTTGAGAAGTAGCATTGTAGGTTGGAAAACAAGTCTCGTGGAGAGACACTTCTTGTTCGTGGATTACTGCAAGGAGAGGAGTGGACGGTCAACATTCTTCATGGAGAATCAACGAGTTTCAGTGAATCGTTGGATCTCGCGGAGTTGTAGGAATCCACAGTGCAAGCGCAAGAAGGTTTGAAGCTCGAGAGAATAGGAGCCGTCGATTAGGATCACGAGGAGTGTGGATCTACCCGTAGATCGGTTATCGGGCCATTGCGGGAAAGGAGTGAAAGATTTGGTCGTGGGAGTCACGATAGTGTGAGAAGAGAAGTCCCGACGATTGCATGGATAGTGTGGGCCATAGCCGGGTAACGTGGCAGGTGACGCGAGATATTGGCGTTTCGACATCTCGGTCATCGGGAATCGACAGAGAGTTTATTTGGCCTCGCGAGTAGCGAAGTCGCGAGGTAGAGATACTTCGAGTATCGGTGATTCAAGCCTCGAGAGACGAGGGAAGAATTAATTGACCTTGCAAGTGGCGAAGACAAGAGGGAGCGAGATCGCGAGTCGGCGTCTCGACGTCTCATTCATCAGAGGTTGAAACCCCAATCAATTGGTGTCGAAAGTCATGAAGACATGAAGGAGCGAAGTTTCGATAAGGGAAAGAACGAAGTCAGCGTCGACTGGCGTGTTGGGTCTCGGGGATTCGAGAGCCCAGTTGATCAATAGAGAACTCAAGAAGTGTGAAGTTCTAATCCTCCGATAAGTAAGTAAAGAGGATCGCGAGATGAGAACTGTGGGTGCAGATCTTCGGATTGGGAGATAGAAGAGCATTGACGCTCTTCAGGCCGAGAAGAAATAAGGTCCTGGAGGAGGCGAATGTGCTCCGAGGAGTGCGGGTTTCTATAAAGTGGTATCAAAGCCAGAATTCTTTACTTTCTGTAGCAGAGAAGAATAATTACACCATGCCACCGAGAAGAGAGAGACAGTCACCAGATCCCGAAGATAGGGAGGTGCGAAGAAGAGGTAGGCTGGCAGGAAATCCAGAAATGGAGCGGCAGATGAGAGATCTTCGAGAAAGACTCGAGGAGATGGAGATAGCTCAGAGACGAAGAGTTGGTGCAGGGGATCTTAGTGATTCCAAGGTTGAAGAAGAAGCTGGGCATGAAGAAGAGGTTACAGCAAAGGATGCATCAACCGAGCGGTTGATCAAAGCCATCGCAAGGCTGGGCGCGAAGGCCAAAATGGACATTCCAGTCTATGAAGGAAATCTGGATGCAGAGGAGCTATTAGATTGGATAAGAGCTCTTGACACATACTTCGATTATGAATATGTGGAAGAAGATAAGAAAGTCAAGCATGCGGTTATGCACTTGAAGGGATATGAAGCATTGTGGTGGGATGAGCTACAAGATAATAGACGCTGCAAGGGCAAGAAGAAAATTAAAAGTTGGGATCGAATGATCACGAAGATGAAAGTGAAGTTCATCCCAAGAGACTATCAAATCACTCTGTTCAGGCGAATGCAGAACCTGAGACAGAAACTGATGACAGTCAAGGAATATACTGAGGAATTCTATCGACTGAACATCAGAGCAGGTCATCGGGAGAGCGATGATGAAAAAGTTTCTAGATATCTGAATGGTCTGAGATATGACATTCAGGATGAACTAAGCATGCTAACCATCCGAACGGTGGAAGATGCTTACCAATTGGCTCTGAAAGCCGAGGAAAAGCTGAGCCGGAAGCAAGGACAGCAAGGGCGAGGCAGAAGCCAGCCAAGAGGCAAAGAAGTTGCCCAAGAGAAATCCCAAAAGCCCAAAGAGGAATGGAAGAAACCTCAGGGTAAGTTTGAAAGGGGTGGAACCTCACAGAGGCAGGCATATGCTGAACAGAGAGGACAGCAAAATGATCAGCGAGGTGATTATGCTGATGCAAATAATCTTCCTCGTACTAGAGGATGAGGTAGAGGAAGAGGTGGAGTAATCACATGTTTCACATGTGGGAAGAATGGGCACAAGTCATTCGAGTGTCCAAAGAAAAAGAAAGATGCAGGAGAAGCTCACATCACTGAAGCGCAGAGACGCGATGCTGAGTCAGAAGATGCAGAAGGTGGAAGATCGCTTGGGATGCATAAAGTCCTTTTGACACCTGAGAAGGAGGTGGAGAGCTTAGTGCAAAGGACCAGACTGTCCAGAACAGCTTGCACAACCAAAGACAGGAAGTGCAAGGTCATTGTGGACAGTGGAAGCACCGATAATCTCGTTTCAACCGAGATGGTGGAGAAATTAGAACTAGAGATGACTGATCACCCGAGTCCATATAAATTTTAGTGGCTACAGTAGGGACATCAGGTGAGTGTCACCAAACAATGCTTGGTTGAGTTCAAAATAGGGGGATATAATG
Source organism: Picea mariana (assembly GCA_032191745.1). Taxonomy (NCBI): domain Eukaryota; kingdom Viridiplantae; phylum Streptophyta; class Pinopsida; order Pinales; family Pinaceae; genus Picea; species Picea mariana. The sequence goes on along the minus strand of JASDQU010374740.1, from coordinate 50,523 downwards.
ATAAAATTCTATGTGATGTTATTCCCATGGACGTATGTCATTTATTGCTGGGTAGACCATGACAATATGACAGAAATGTGATTCATGATGGGAGAATGAACACATATACTCTAGAGAAGAATGGGAGAACCCATACGTTGCTTCCGATAAAGGATAAGGAGGTGAAGCCGGAAGTGACCAGTACAATACTTCTCGTGAGTAGGAAGGAGATTCTTTCGAAAATGGAGAAGAGAGAAGATCCACAATTCTTTGTGGTCAGAAAACCGAGGATTTTTCTGACTAGCACAAGAGTGGATGATTTGCCAGATGAAATTTAGGAACTGCTGGAAGAGTTCGCTGACATCATAGTGGACGAATTACCTCATTCGTTTCCATCGATGAGAAGTGTGAGTCATCACATAGACCTCATACCAGGAGCAAGTTTACCGAATAAAGCCACGTACAGGTTGACACTGCAAGAGAATGAGGAGGTTAAGAGACAGGTCCAAGATTTGATGGACAAAGGATTGGTCAGAGAAAGATTGAGTCCATGTGTTGTACCAATAGTACTCAGTCCGAAGAAAGACGGAGGCTGGAGGATGTGTACCAACTCAAGGGAGATCAACAAGATAACCATCAGGTACATATTTCCACTGCCAAGAATGGACGATCTGATGGATTGCCTGAGTGGGGCAAATTATTTTTCAAAGATAGATTTGAAAAGCGGTTATCACCAGATTCGCATGAGGGAATGCGACGAGTGGAAAACAGTGTTCAAGACAAACGAGGGTTTGTACGAATGGATGTTCATGCCGTTTGGTTTTACAAATGCGCTGAGAACTTTTATGAGGTTGATGAATGAAGTCCTGAGGGAATTCATCGGAAAATTCGTCATTGTTTATTTGGACGATATATTGATTTACGGTAAATCAGAGGCTGAACATCTGAGGCATTTGGCCATAGTGATGAGAAAGTTACAGCAGGAGAAGCTATTGATCAACATGAAGAAGTCCTCATTTATGAAGACAGAGCTCATTTATTTGGGTTTTGTCATTTCAGCTAATGAGTTGAGGATGGATCCGGACAAGGTGGACATGATAAAAAAATGGCCATCACCGAGAAACGTGTTCGAGGTGAGAAGTTTTCATGGTTTGGATAGTTTCTACAGAAAGTTCATTAGGAATTTTAGTGGGATTAGCGCGGCAATGATGGACACAGTGAAGAAGTGACATAAGTCTTTCCATTGGACAACACAGGCTAAGAAGAGCTTCAATCTGTTGAAGCGAAAGATCACAGAGCAACTGGTGTTGGTGTTGCCAGATTTTCAGAAGACCTTTCAGGTGAAATGTGATGCTAGTGGGTATGCCATAGGAGCGGTCTTAAGTCAGGATGACAGACAAGTTTCATATTTCAGTGAGAAATTAGATGAGGCGAAGCTGAAATACTCCACGTATGATAAAGAATTCTACGCTATCATACAGGCATTGAAGAAGTGGAGGCATTACTTGATCCCAAAAGAATTTGTATTGTACAGTGATAATCATGCATTACAGTTTGTGACTCAACAAGAGAAGTTGAATCAGAAACATGCAAAATGGGTAGAGTATATGTAGAATTTTACATTTGTGATAAAGCATATTTCAGGTACTGCTAACAAAGTGGCCGATGCTTTGAGCAGGAAATGTTTGTTGTTGCAGGAGTTTCGAGTCAAAACCTTGGGTTTTGAAAATCTCAGGGACATGTATGTAGGAGATGCAGATTTTGGGGAAGTGTATGAAACAGCTGAGAATCCAATTCTCAGAGATCGGAGCCCTTGGATAGATTCTATGATCCAAGAAGGATTTTTGTTCAGAGGCAATCAACTGTGCATTCCGAATTGCTCCATGAGGGAGAACCTGTTGAAGGAGAAGCACAACGGAGGTTTAGCGAGGCACTTTGGCCATGAAAAAACATTTGCAAAGCTAAATGAATCATATTTTTGGCTAGGGATGCATGCAGATGTCAAGAGGTTTGTTGACAGATGTTAGATTTGTCAGCGTTCGAAAGGAAGGAAGCAGAATGCAGGTTTTTATCAACCATTGCCCATACCAGAGAGGCCATGGGAGGCAATAAGCATGGATTTCATATTGGGTTTGCCGAGGATGCAAAGAGGTGTTGATTCCATATTTGTGGTGGTAGACAAGTTTTCAGAGATGGCACACTTCATTCCATGCCAGAAAACTAGTGATGTAACTCACATCGCAAACTTGTTTTTTAAAGAGATTGTTCGACTTCATGGATTGTCGAAAAGTATTGTTTCGGACAGAGACACGAAATTCATAGGGCATTTTTGGAGGACGTTATGGAAGAATCTAGGAACTAACTTGGCATTTAGTTCTTCTTATCATCCCCAGACAGATGGACAAACGGAAGTGGTTAACCGAAGTCTGGGAGATTTGTTGAGAAGCTTGGTGACAGAGCACCATAGTAGCTGGGACAATGTGTTGCCACAGGCAGAGTTTGCGTACAATGATTCAGTTAATTGGAGTACAGGTAGAAATCCATTTTAGGTTGTATATGTGATGCAGCCGAGGGGAGTTTCTGAATTGCGGGATTCAGGACATATTGCTACTAGCAGCGCTAGTGCAGAAGAATTCGCTGAAGTGATGTAGGAACTTCATAGTCAGTTGAAGCAGCGACTGATGAAATCAAGTCAAGAGTACAAGTGCAGAGCAGATCAGCATCGGAGACAACTTCAGTTCGAATTTGGAGATCTAGTTTTGGCGCACTTGAGGAAATAAAGGTTCCCAAGGGGAACATATAATAAACTCAAGATGAAGAAAATCGAGCCATGCCGAGTCCTGAAGAAATTCGGAGAAAATGCTTATGAAATTGAGTTGCCGGATATAGACACCCTCCTTTGTACATTGTAACATTATCATTGACAGCATTCTGAAGAGAAGAGCATGCAGAGAACTGTATGAAGAACACCCATGTATAGATATTGAATTAATAGAAAGAGCTTTGATTCAATTCCATGGTTGTGTTATTCTCTGTGTATTTATGATATTATGCTCATGAATTTTTTCTTTCCATAATACACTTTCTTTTATATGCTGTGTATGTGGCTTCATGGTTGAATAGAAGTCTGAGAAGGAACGTGAATGAGTTTCAATTGTTTCTCTAATTGAGCCAAGAGATTCTTGCAAGGAGTGCAGTCGAATTGTCCGCAAGGAGTGCGTTGACGGAAGGGTTCAATTAAAGTTAGCTTTTGTTCTCATTCATCTCAGAAGTGCAAATTAGGCACCGGAGCCGTGCAAGGCATGTGCAGGCTAGACGAAGACTCAGAGTTGCGATTCTAAGCAAAGGGATTGAAAGATTTCTGTTGCAGGAGTGCGTAGGATCGAAGACTTCATCACTTAACCGTGATTGAAGACTTGCCGCAAGGAGTGCGTGCAAGAGTTTCTTCCTGAGAGACTTGAAGTTGTAAAATATCAGAAGAGATAGACCTTCAAAGTTGTTGAAGGGCGGTGGAGAGAAGTTGCACGAGTAGGTTGAGAAGTAGCGTTGTAGGTTGGCGAACAAGTCTCATGGAGAGACACTTCTTGTTTGTGGATTGCCGCAAGGAGAGGAGTGGACGGTCATCATTCTTCGTATAGAATCAGCGAGTTTTGGTGAATCGTTGGATCTCATGGAGTTGCAGGAATCCACAGTGCAGGTCGAAGAAGGTTCGAAGCTCGGGAGAATAGGAGCCATCGATCGGGATCATGAGGAGCGTGGATCTACCCATAGATTGGTTATCGGGCCATCGCGGGAAAGGAGTGATAGATTTGGTCGTGGGAGTCGCGATAGTGCAAGAAGCGAAGTCCCGATGATTGCATGGATAGTGTGNCTTCGCTTCTTGCACCATCGCGGGAAAGGAGTGATAGATTTGGTCGTGGGAGTCGCGATAGTGCAAGAAGCGAAGTCCCGATGATTGCATGGATAGTGTGGGCCATCGCCTGGTAACATGGCAGGTGACGCGAGATATCGACGTTTCGGCGTCTCGGTCATCGGGAATCGACAGAGAGTTTATTTGGCCTCGCGAGTAGCGAAGTTTCAAGGTAGCGATACTTCGAGTATCAACGATTCAGGCCTCGGGAGACAAGGGAAGAATAAATTGACCTCGTAAGTGGAGAAGACGCGAGGGAGCGAGATCGCGAGTCGACGTCTCGGTGTCTCGTGCATCGGAGGTTGAAACCCCAATCAATTGGTGTCGAAAGTCGCGAAGACACGAAGGAGCGACGTTCCGATAAGGGAAAGAACGAAGTCGGCGTCGACTGGCGCATTGGGTCTCAGGGATTCGAGAGCCCAGTTGATCAATAGAGAAATCATGAAGCGTGAAGTTCCGATCCTCCGATAAGTAAGTAAAGAGGATCGTGAGATGAGAACTGTGGGTGCAGATCTTCCGATTGGGAGATAGAAGAGCATTGACGCTCTTCGGGCCGAGAAGAAAGAAGGTCCTGGAGGAGGCGAACGTGCTCTGAGGAGTGCGGGTTGCTATCAGCATATAAAATTACGACGCATACAGTCACATTTTGAAGAAAATTCAACATTGGCCCCATTCACTATTCACGATGGTGGATGACATTGGTGATGGGCATGTTGGAAGTTCCAAGACATTTAAAGAGAGTTATGAAAAATAATCTATAGAAGGGATTGACAAATGATGACAATGAACATTAATGCAAACATGGACAATCTCGAAGATTATGTGGGGAAATCGGAGATACTTGAGTATTGAAACCCTCACATACCATCAAGGCATGTGTCTAATCTAACCATGTCAAATTTTGACACATATAGGCATAGATTGAATAAATTTCAATGTTGTCCCCATTCACTACTAACTATGTGGGGTCAGTGCATGACATTTGTGATGGGTGTAATATTGGAGGTTCCATGTCAAATTTCAAGATAATTCTGACAACGATTCTATATAAGGGAAAGACGAATGATGACAATGAGACTTTCATGATGAACGTTGATTCAAATGTGGATGATCTCAAAGATTATGTGGGGACATCAATATACATCCTTAAGTCTCGAAACCCTCCCATATTGTCAAGGCATGTGTTTAATCTAACAATGTCAAATTTTGACGCATACAGGCACATATTGAAAAAATTTCAATGTTGGCCCCATTCACTACTCACTATGGGGGGTCGGTGCATGACATTTGTGATGGGTGTTTTAGAATTCTATGTCAAATTTCAAGATAGTTTTGACAACGATTCTATAGAAGGGAATGACGAACATTGAAAATTAGATGTTTATGATGAACATTGATGCATATGTGGAATTTTGAAACCCTCCTTGAGTCTTGAAAACCCTCCCATACCGTCAAAGCATCTGTCTAGTCTAACCATGTCGAATTTCGACGCATACATGCACAGTTTGAAGAAATTTCAATGTTGTCCCCATTCACTTCTCATTGTGTGAGGTCGATGCAAGATGACATTTGTGATGGGTACATTGGAAGTGCCATGACATTTCAAGAGAGTTCCAACAAAGATTATATAGATGGAAATGATGAATGATGACAATGAGACATCCATTATATTGAACGTTGATGCAAACATGGATGATCTCAAATATTATGAGGGGACATCAAACATCCTTAAGTCTTGAAACCCTCCCATACTATCAAGGCATGTGTCTAATATAACCATGTCAAATTTTGATGCATACAGACACAGATTGAAAAACTTTCAATGTTGGCCCCACTCACTACTCACTGTGCGGGTTCAGTGGAAGAAATTTGTGATGGGTGTATTGGAAGTTCCATGTCAAATTTCAAGATAATTCTGACAACGATTCCATATAAGGTAATGACCAATGATGACAATGAGATGTGCATAATGAATGTTGATGCAAATGTGGATGATCTCAAATATTAGGTGGGGACATCAATATACATCCTTGAGTCTTGAAACCCTCCCATACCATCAAGGCATATGTCTAGTCTAACCATGTCAAATTTCGACGCATACAGCCACATATTGAATAAATTTCAACGTTATTCCTATTCACTACTCACTATGCGGGGTCAGTGCATGACATTTGTGGTGGGTAAATTGGAAGTTCCATGAAATTACAAGAGAATTCTAACAAATATTATAAAGATGGAAACAACGAATGATGACAATGAGACATCCATTATGAACGTTGATGCAAACATGGAAGATCTCAAATATTGTGTGGGACATCATACATCCTTGAGTCTTGAAACCCTCCCATATTGTCAAGGCATGTGTCTAGTCTAACCATGTCAATTTTTGATGCATAGAGGAACATATCGAAGAAATTTCAACATTGTCCCCATTCATTGATAACTATGTGGGGTCGGTGCATGACATTTGTGGTGGATGAATTAGAAGTTCAATGACATTTCAAGAGAGTTCCAACAAAGATTCTACATATGGAAATGATGAATGATGACAATGAGACATCCATTATAAAAGTTAATGCAAACATGGATGATATCAAAGATTATGTGGGGACATCAGACATCCTTGAGTCTTGAAACCCTCCCATACTGTCAAGGCATGCATCTAGTCTAACCATGTAGAATTTCGATGCATACATGCACAGTTTGAAGAAATTTCAACGTTGGCCCCATTCACTTCTCACTGTGTGAGGTCGATGCAAAATGAAATTGGTGATGGGTGTATTGGAAGTGCCATGACATTTCAAGAGAGTTTCGACAAATATTATATAGATGGAAATAACGAATGATGACAATGAGACATCCATTATATTGAACATTGATGCCAACATGGACGATCTCAAATATTATGCGGGGACATCAAACATACATAAGTCTTGAAACCCTCCCATACCATCAAGGCAACTATCTAGTCTAACCATGTCAAATTTC
>JASDQU010374740.1:10129-31419 GCA_032191745.1 Picea mariana | reverse complement strand
CAAGGCATGTGTCTAGTTTAACCATGTCGAATTTCGATGCATACATGCACAGTTTGAAGAAATGTCAACGTTGGCCCCATTCAATGCTCACTGTGTGAGGTCGATGCAAAATGACATTGGTGATGGGTGTATTGGAAGTGCCATGACATTTCAAGAGAGTTCCGACAAATATTCTATAGATGGAAATAACGAATGATGACAATGAGGCATCCATTATATTGAACATTGATGCAAACATGGACGATCTCAAATATTATGTGAGGACATCAAAAATACATAAGTCTTGAAACCCTCCCATACCATCAAGGCAACTATCTAGTCTAACCATGTCAAATTTCAATGCATACAGGAACAGATTGAAAAAATTTCAATGTTGGCCCCATTCACTTCTCACTGTGCAGGTTTGGTGGAAGAAATTTGTGATGGGTGTATTGGAAGTTCCATGTCAAATTTCAAGATAGTTCTAACAACGATTCTATAGAAGGGAATGACGAATGATGACAATGAGACATGCATGCTGAACATTGATGTGAATGTGGACGATCTCAAATATTATGTGGGGACATCATACATCCTTGAGTCTTGAAACCCTCCCATACCGTCAAGGCATGTGTCTAGTATAACCATGTCTAATTGTGACACATACAATTACATATTGAAGAAATTTCAACGTTGGCCCCATTCACTACTCACTATGCAAGGTCAGTGCATGAAATTTTTGGTGGGTGAATTGGAAGTTCCATGTCATTTCAAGAAAGTTACAACAAAGATTCTACAGATGGCAATGACAAATGATGACAATGATAGGTTCATTAGGAACGTTTATGAAAACATGGATGATCTCAAAGATTATGTGGGGACATTAGATATCCTTGAGTCTTGAAACCCTCCCATAACATCAACGCATGTGTCTAGACTAACCATGTCAAATTTCAATGCATACATTCACAAGATGAAGAAATTTAAACATTGTCCCCATTCACTACTCATTGTGAGGGGTCGATGGAAGACAATATGTGTGATGGGTGTATTGGAAGTTCCATGGAATTTCAAGAGATCAATTCCACAAAGATTCTACATATGGAAATGACGGATGATCAAAATGAGATGTGGATGATCTCAATGATTATGTGTAGGGTCGATGGATGTCATTAATCCCTTGACCATATATAATCCCTCATCAATTAATCATTAAACTACCTAACCCCTAAGCCCCAAATCCATTATCCATTGACCCTTAATCCCTTAAACTGTAACCCTTGATCCCTTAACCCTTAATCCCTTAAATGGTAACCCCTAATCCCTTAACCCTTAATCCCTTAAACGGTAACCCCTAATCCCCAAACCCTTAATCCCTAGACCTAAAATCCCTAAATAACCTAATCCCCAAAACCCCTATCCACTTAACCCCAAAAATCTCAACAAAATTACTATTTAGGCATAATGGGAGTTAAATTGGAAGCCAAAATAGAAGCTAAAAGGGAAGCTAATCTAGAAGCTAAACTGGAAGCTAAAATAGAAGCTAAACTAGGAGAAAAACTAGGAGAAAAAATGGGAGCTAAACAGAGCTAAAGTGGAAGCTAAATTAAGAGCTAAACTAGGAGCTAAATTAGGCACTAATTGCACCTAGTTTAGTGCCCAGTTTTGTTTCTCGGCACAAATAGCTCCATAAATAGCGCCCTCCTGATAAATAGCATCGAATTTAGAAAAAAAATGGATAAAAATACATTAAAATAGCCAGTGGAAGAAAAAAAGGGAGCTAATCATAGGGATTTGTTGTAGTGTTAGCTAGGACTGAGAGGGCCTCTCTTTCCTTGACATATATTTCCTTCAGAGAAAGGTCCACTTCCTGATAGAAATTTTGGATGGCATCTACCTTCAGAAAAAGGCCATGTTGGGAACCTTCCATCCTCTCATTTATTTCCAATGCTTGAGTTTGGAAGGCCGAGATATCTATCGAGGTACCTTCAGTTAGATCCAGTCTGACTTGCAATTCTTCAATCAATTCATCATGTTGAGTGACCAGACCTTGGTTTATTTGTGAACTCTGATGGAGCTCATCAAGGTTGACCTCAAGTTGTTGAATTTGTTGCCGATCATGAGCTCTGATTTGCTTGAAGTCTTGACTCATTCTATTCTTGATAGTCTACTCAGTGGTATACATTTGATTCTTCAAATTCTCTACCAATAGGCATTTATGTCGCAGTTGTTCGGTCAAATTGTCCACAAATCATTGATTGGTAGTGGAAAAAGCACCTAACGAACCTACAACTTCCTTTGCAAATTATGGATCATCTCGGTCATTCCCTTCGTACACCATTCTCTGCCTTTTAATTATCACTGCATATTTTTGGTGTGATTCTCTTTTCACAATGGCTTTTCGTTTCTTAATAAAAAATAAATCTGAAGGAGGCATCTCTTCAGGTGAGATAGGGGTCCGATCACTTACAAAAATAATTTCATAATTGGGATTTCCAAAGATGGATTGTAGAGGGGATAGCAATGTAATGGGAGTAGCAATCACTGTGGACTGTTGCTGCTCTATTGTATTTGAGGTGACAACAAGAGTAGTTGGTGACGAAAGAGGCACACCCAGTCCCTGCTTTAGAAAATATTTGAGTTGAGATAGTGCATGGGGGATTAGCTGGCTTGACAATGATTCTTCTAATTCCTCTGTTAACACCTCTGAGCTCTTCGAGGTTTCCTCAACTTTGTGTTTACCAGAGTGACTTGTTTCAAAACCTGTAGGAATGACTTCCTTTGAAGGGGGAGTGGCTATCGACTCTTCTTGTAGTACCTTTGGAAGATTGTTTCGCATGTGCCTTTGAAAACTACGAATACCATCTTTTTGATCTAAAGGCAAGGTTTGGAATCTGTCCTAAACCTCCTCATAAGATCTAACTCCCCTGAATATTTCATCATACGAGGACTTTTCATGCATATATTGCTTCATATTGAACTGGGATAGGTGGTTTTCCACTATATTACATGGATCGTGTCTCTTGAACTCAATATCACCCAATTTTACATCCTCCAGAGCCACAACCTCCACTTTGGAGTGACTGAAATCCAATAATGAAAACATGCCAACCTGAAGAGGGAAAGTTGACTATACCTTTTTCTCTGCTGCCTTCATCTCCTTTTTGATGCCTCCTATCATTGTCTAGTAGGCCACTTTTTTTAATACCATCTGGTACGGTAAAAATCATGGGAGATCATGGGGAGGAACCGAGCACCCAAAAACCCTGATGTAGGAGAAGTTCTCCTCAATGAACCAATCTACTAGCTTACCTAGGTTTCCCATAATCTTGTCTAAAATACAGGGAGGTGGGTGACCATACAAGGTTATATGAACAGGGATTACAACATTGTGGAATATTTCATAAAATAATTCTTTAGCTTTCTCCTCCCACAACTTGGAGTGATAAAAATGAATGGGCTCAGCATTGGCCAAGGTCCAGCTCCAATTCATCAATGGAAAAGGTGTCATGAAACAGATGGAATCCATGATATATGTCGACATGTAAAAGGGGCAGGATGTCCTTTTGATTTCACTGTTTTATATTTGGTACTTCCCTTGGCCAAGTTATCAAACAACATTTTGTCCCAATTAAAAGTGAAACCCTCTCCTACCTTGTTCATGATGGATACCCATTCCACCGAGAAATGTGTAGGACTCTTCTTCCAAAATAATTGACAGTGCATCATGGCTACATACACCATATGAGCATCCAAATACGTTGTGGAACATATACCATGAGCATCGGTTCTGAATCTTTTCAGATACCCCCACTAGGACCTGATTATATCGTGACAACTCCTCATGTACTGGACGTGTTCCTTTTGCTCGAAATCTAGAATGAATGCAACATTGTATATATATTTATGATTAGAGGAGAATTTATACATTACTTTCAGATGTTCTAGTCGAAAAGGGCCAACATAAACCTTCTGATGGTTAATGATGCTCCTGGTTTGGACGTCAACGTTCTCCAAGGCCCAACTTATCATGTCGTTATAGGGTATGAATCTCGTCCATGCCACTATATTGTGCAGCTCTAACTGTTGTATGTGTCTGAGTTTATTTGTATATGTGTCATCCTCTTCTTCGGTGGATTCCTCCGAGCAGTTGATGATTTTGAGTTCCAAAATCTCTAAAACCCGTGTCCAAGTTTTAACAGTGTCGGTGGCTCACGGCGTGGTGTCCGAAAAAATGTCTGCATTTGAGTTTGAATCCTTTCTCGCAACATCTGGATTTTCCGTTGTCCGTGGTGCCATAATTTCTAAGGAAACAGAGTGAAGTTACCCGTTGCAGAGAAAATCCATGAGTCTTTCAAATAGATAAAACTTGCTAATTGTGGAAGGTGAAAATGAATTTGAAATCGAAGTTCTTTTATTCAAACCAGATTCATTAACGAAAATTTATTAACGTTAATGGAAATGTCTACCTAACGATCTATAATCCTCTTTTGAATAATTATCCTTAATTCGTCATAAATTCCATCAACACTTCGATGGTCCGCGTTCGAGGGTTTTAGATGTGATAGAGTGGGAACTTCCCGAATCTCGAATCCGTGAAAAGATTAATCTCTTAATAATCACTTTTAAAACCTTAATTAATCATGTTTAAAATGGTGCATTAATTTCAAGTGTTTAGGGAGTTCGGACTTTGGGGACTTTTAATGTATCTCATGAGGAGCTTCCCAAAACCGCGAAGAAATTAATTATCTAATAATTGATTTTAAATCTTAATTAATTTCCCTTAATTTTAAGTACTTCAGAAGTTTGGATTTCCAAAATTTTAGAATATGATACAGGGGAAACATCCGCAATCCGAACTGTCGAGTCATTAATTATCTCTTGCTTATGATTAACTTAATTATTTAATGTTTAATACTTCATAATTTTGATATTTCAGTGATTCGTGAATTTATTCTTTGTTAAATTTCCGAAGGATCATCTCCCGTAGTGACATGTTATAGATGACGTCATTCTGGATGATGTGTCGAGAATAGGGAGGTGCCACTTGTTACTTGGAATCATGTGAATCCTCCAATGAAAATGTCGAAAATGGGTGCCACGTGTCAACTTAGGAAAAACTCAAAAGGTACACGTGTCCTACAACTTGTTCCTTTAAAATGTTTAGGAAATGTTGTGAGTAGACACCTTCGGGTTTAAGAGTTTTGGAGTTTTTATTGTTAAGACTTATTGAAACATCTGAAGCACGGAGCTCTGAAACGACCGTTAGAGATTTACTTCTTTAAAATTCTAGGGGATCCAGAACTCTGAAGGTATTAGGATCATTCGATCAAAATGAAAAATTCATCACCGATGGATATCATTGGAGCCTTATTATTAAGAAACCAGCAAATGAATTTGATTTAAAATTAAAATTTTATTAACCAAGTTTCCGCTTCCTTTGCGTAAAATTATATTTTCATGAGGTGAAAAGTATAAGATCAAAAGTTCAAAATTGTATGTGTTTCAATATAGGCTCCATCTAGGGATCGTGTCTCCCTGTGAGACACAGAAGAATAGTAAACCACATGCCTTAATTGGGAAATTGGATTCACTATTTCATTTATCGAAAACACTTTTTAGGAGTTAATCATACAGAGAAAAATTGAACTTCAACCGAATCTCAGAAAACCTTCAAAACACACCTAATTATTGATCTCAAGTTACGCTATTTAAAATTTCCCTTTCCTAAAACTGAGTTTGGATTTGTTTAATATAATCAAAACGATTTTAACCAAAATGTAATACTTCTAATGACTTCGTTCGCATCAAGGTTAAGTAGATGTAATAATTTATTTAGGGGATCCCTTGTTGGTTCAGAATGTAAATATTACTGGAAAAATAATTAGATGTGAGATTATGTTTTGTAGATATATATGAAAACCATACAAATATCATAGATATTGATTCACTTCCAACGAGCTTGTTCGGTACCCCAGTGAATTTATCTACTTCTCCCATTCAATTTCCTTTCACCACTTCAATTAGCACTTTTGCATTTTGTTGAGATGAGGGAAATTATTACATGAATTTCCTTTCATCATCTCTTTGGAAAATATGGGGGCAATCAAATTATGACTTTCCTTTCACCATTTGTCTTATATTTTAATATTTTGAAGTGGGGGAAATCAATTTGTGCATATCATACAAGGGATGATATCTGCTTAAAATTTTAACAGGAAGGTCTGTCACAATTTTTTAGATATACTATGAAACTAATTTTCTCCCAATCTTCAATACACCTTCGCCTATAGGGAAGATTTTATAGGGATTTTAATTTTCATGGATCGACCTTGAGAGAATTAGTCAATTTAAAATCCGATAGAAGAGATAAAGTTATCAAGATTGGCCTAGACATACTTTATTTCAGTTAAAATCAAGGAACATAAAGATTTTCGCCTAATCTTGTTTTGGAGGTATGTTTTAAAGTTTTCAGAGTCAAGGTGAATTTCTTTCTTTCTATGAAGACTAAGGAAAGGTAGAAAAACCCAGAAGTGAATATAAATCTCGGGGATAGGAAAAAAAAAGAACGAGGCCTCAGAGGGCTTGACACAAAAAATCCCAATCCCACACAAGTTTGTTCATTGATTTTCGAACTTCCTTTCAAGACTTTTTTATTTTTATTTTTATTTTCTTTTTGTTTTTATTTCATTTTTTTATTTCAGAGAAGGCTTCAAAATTTCTCAGTATGACACTCTAAGTTTTAATTTTATACTTCTCTAATTCTTGATTAGGTGACAACATTATCATGAGTGAAACCTCCTTTGCGTTTGAAAATATTTTCTCAAAATTTTAGTTCGAGGTAAGAGATCATACCTATGATTTCCTTTGTATTTTCAATCAGGCAGATCATTAATTCATCACCTATTTAGAGAGAAACAGAATGTTTTGAAAAATGAGTGTCAGATTTCGATGCATCCTTATCTATCATTTTAACAGTAAGTATTCTGCAAGGGAACGAAATGCGAAATGTCAGAAAATTCTACAGAATAGAAATGATATGTGGTATGGATGCTTTTATATTCTGATTTTATGATGTCAAGTAAACCTGGTTTATTTACAACAAAAGATAAAATAATTTGGATAATTTACAAAAGAAAAGTAAAATTTCAAATTGAAATAGAAAACAAATGTCAATCCAAACCGATATATACAATGGGAATCTAAAATATGACTATTTCATAAAATGTTTTAAGGTCCATTGATAGGAGCATCAAGAATTTGTCCATCGAGGTTTTCCAGTAATAAATAATTGTTTCCCTCAACATCCACAATTCTGAATGGCCCAAACTAGAGATGGTCGAACTTGCCATGTTTCCATGCATCTTCTTTTCTAGCATCCCACTTTAAAACTAGATCGCCAGGGAGAAACTCCCTGTCTTTAGCCTTTTTATCGAACATGGACTTCATATTATCTTGGTATTTTTGAATTTTATCGTCTACTTCGGCCCTATTTTGATGAACTTCGATTATTTGATTTATCCTTCTTGTAACGTCGTTTTTATCTTCATTTGCATCCTGCCATAGCTTCATCACAAGAAGAGAAATATTTATAGGAAGGACAACGTTAGTACCATAAATCAATTGAAAAGAGGACATACCTATTGATTTCTTGATGATGATTTGGTTCTCCCACAGGCGTATTTTAGGTGGGTGTGCCAAGCCTTTTTATTTTATGTCAACAACGTTTTGTTTATAGTCATCAGGCTCTTGTTAGATGATTCGGCCAACCCATTCCCCTGAGGATAATAGGTTGTAAATTTCCTAACACAATGTTGTATTTCTGGCATAAATTGATCATTTCCATAGATTTAAAAGCTTGAGCGTTGTCAGTGACTATTTTCCGAGGACAACCAAATCTCGATAGGATGTTCTCTTCCAAGAAGTTTATTACTACTGAATCCGTAGCATTCCAATTTGGAATGGCTTCTACCCATTTCTTGAAGTAATCAGTAGTTGTTAGAATCCATCTATATTGGGCACTTGATTGCGGATAGATTTATCTGATGAAGTCTAGGCCCCATTGTTGAAAAGGGGCTTCATCTTTTACTGAGATTAAGAGTAGGGAAAGAAGATTCTATTTTCTAGTGAATAGTTGGCACAAATTACAGGCTCTGACCCTTACGTTCACATCGGTGAATAACTTTGGCCAGCAATATCCAGCCCTTAAAATATTGTAGGTCATTTCTCTCCACGTGTGGTGTCCTCTGCACACTCCTTCTTGGAATTCATCAATGATGCCTTATGTTTTAGATTCTGTTAGGAAACATAATAAGAATCCTAGAGAGTATTTCTAGTACAGTTGGCCATCAATAATATAGTATTAAATTGCGTGTAGCTTCAAAGTCCTTGCTTTAGACAGAGTGATGTCATTCGGGCACTAAAGAGTAAGGAGGTATGTAACAATATCGTGATACTAGGTAGAGGTGGAAAATTTATTTTCAATTTGAATAGTAGGCACCTAATCATCCATTTCCTCTATATCCAGGAGGGATTCATGTGATTTGAGGTTATTTATCTCGAGTGCCCCAAAGTTTGATTCATCAAACAACTTCTCTAGGCCTTGACCTTTGACTAGCTTGGTTGGTTTTACTTCTAGATCAAACTCTTGAATTTTAGCCAACCATCGACCTCTTCTTCCATCACTATCTGGCTGAACTAAAATGTCTTTGATAGCATTAGTTGGAACGTAAGTGATTATTTTGGAATGCATTACATATGTTCTAAAGGCCTTGAGAGCCTTCACCATTGCATATGCTTTCTTCTCAAGTATATTGTATCTTACTTTTGTATCCCTGAGGATTTTTCTAAAGAAGCCTATTGGTTGCTTGAATCCTTCCTCGTTCTTTTACAGGCGTAGTGCTATGACAATATGTTCAGAAGTGAATGAGAAGATCAGGAATTCCTTTGTATAGTCTGGAATTGTTAGCACAACTACTTCCTCTATAGCTTTCTTGACGCACTTGAAATATGATTTAGCTTCAAGAGTCCATTTCACTTCGTTGTCTTTCTTCAACATATTTGTAATCATTTTAATTATTTCAACAAAGTTGGGAATAAATCTTCTCAAAAAATTGATCTTTCCTAAAAAATATTGAATTTCTTTTATGTTCCTAGGAGTATTAATCATGTGTATAGCCTCAATTAGCTTAGGGTCGAACTTGATTCCTTCTTTTGACACTATATGACCCAAGACCTTACCTTCTTGCATAGAAAATGTGATTTTTTGGGATTAAGAGACAAATAGAACTTTCTACATTTTTCGAAGGTCTGCCTGAGGTGTAGAAGATGTTCTGAATCAGAGTTAGAAAAAACCGTTAAATCGTCAAGATAAATAACAACAAATTTTTCTCTCTCACCGATGAAAATGATGTCCATCACTCTCTGGAAATTGGCCTCTGCATTCATCAAACCAAATAGAATTTTATCATACATAAAGTTTCCCCACACAGTGGTAAATGTAGTCTTTTCTCTGTCATATTCCTGGACAACGATTTGATTGTATATGGAAAAACCATCAATCATGGACATCCTATTATCTTCAACTACCTTTTCTATAACATGATCCATTTTTGGGAGCGGGTAGTTGTCTTTGAGGGACGAACGATTTAAGTTTCTAAAATCTACGCAGAGCCTTATTTCACCATTTTTCTTTATGACGGGTACCAAATTCATTACCCATTCGGAATACCTGAGTGGAATGATAATTTTTACATCGAGAAGTTTCTTGACTTTCCCTTCTATCACTGGCAAGAGAATAGGATTTATCTTTTTGAGTTTCTATCTAAAAGGTTCAATGTTGTTTTTTAAAGGAATCATATTCTCAATAATAGAGGTATCGTATGTTTTAAGATCATCATAGGACCAGGAAAAAAATCTTTGTACTACCTAAGAAACTCAACGTACTTACTTTTCATTTGGCCCAGAAGGTATTTTGATATCTTGACCATTTTGGGATCTTTGTTAGTTCCTACATTACAGTCTTCAACTTCTTCGGGTTGGGGACGTAAGATAGACTTTAAAGGTATGTCATCCTAGTCAAACAACCTTTCTAAGGGGATTAGGCCTCTCAGAATATGATTTTTATTAAGAAATATCATGCAGTGGTTTTTAATATTCTCTTGGATTTTTTCTGGGTTCTCTCCTTCTTGCATAACCCAAACATGATCATTTTGGTTTTCCTGATCTATGTGAGTTTCATAAAAATCATCAACCATCTCCAGAAACTGTTTGATTTGTTCGTCATCTTCAAAAACTTGCCAATGTTGAACATTGTTAGGGATTGAAGGTTTGTGTCTCATCTCGATGTGAGACTTCATTTTCAAGACAATGGGCGGCATGAAGGTCGCAACATCCTTGGCCAAGGAATCAACTTGTTGGTTCTTCATCCTGGGAATAGAGTTCATATTAAAAGACAATAAGAAATTCTCTATAAGATCCCAGGTGCAATTCCTGTATGATCTCAACCTCGGATGCTTAGCTTGATACTGTTGTTTCACTTTTTTTACAATAATCTCAACATCACCATAAACTATTAGATGTTCGATTTTCAACTTCCTTGCAACTTATAATCCCAAAACCAGAGCTTCATATTCGTAAACATTATTCGTATAATCGATATCCCAATATAATCTATAAGAGAAGGGAATAACATACTCATCACCTGGTGCCACGATTAAAAGTCTAGTTGCTTCTCCTTCGCAGGATGAGGCACCATCGAAGAACATTTTCCACATTCCTTCTCTAATATTTACATTTTTCTTTTTTATTTCTATTTTTTAATTTTCTTCTTCTATACATTCTTCAAAATCGTCATCTATAGATAATATACAATTTCCTAAGTCCTGATCAACAACATAGACTGGGTAATTATTGGGGTTTTGGGGGTCACTTATAATATACGTCAGTCTAGTTTCTCTATACAATCGTGTGAATTTCCCACCAAAAATTGGGATCGTATCATAAGTCATGTACAGTTGAGCTGATCCTCCTAATTTGGCACCGCAAGACTTAGATAGAAGCATGTCATACTTGGTAGGGATGTCAGCAATGACCACATCCATAAGGATACTTTTCACAGGGATTTGTGTGAGATTTACTACCAAATCTTTAATCATGCCTAGACACTTAACCTTTCTAGAATCAAACAAGTACAAGTCTTGATAAGGTCTAGTGATTTCGAGGCCCAACTTCTCCATGATAATTTTAGGCATTAAATTATGAGAAGCCCCTGAATCTAACATGCAATTATGGAGTAAATGTTCATGCATAGTTAGTGTAATATAGAATGGAGCAACATAATCCTTATTGTTTTCAATGTGAGGAATGAACATGATCATAGGTCTTTCAGCCTACAGATTAATAACGTTTGCATGACATTCAACATCAGAAAAATTTATCATTTTAGTTACTTGATTTTTTTAAATCGGTTTTTTTGCAAGTTCAACTAGAGGCATTGGGATTTTAATTTTATTTATTTCATTTTCTAAACTGAAACCTCCAATTGATTTTTCAATTTCTCTGGTTGGAACTTCTTTTTCTGTACTTTTTGATTTCTTAGTTTGCATTGTTCTTGTTTCAACTGGTTTTGTTCGAGCAATTTGTGTTTCAGTTGGTGGTTTAGTAACTGCTACCTCATTTGTTTTATTTTGTCATATAATTTTTTTTGGTGGAACATTCGTAGAATTTTTCTCTCTAGGCCTCAAATCATACTTTTGTTGGAGTTCGACCATTATTGAGTCGGCGAGACATTGATACGTAGAGTCTCCCAGATTATTGATGTTTTCCTCATTAATAAACAAGGATTATAGGTCTAAAGACTTCTCATAATCCTTCCTGGTTAAGTGTGGCTCAATATCGTCATCACTAAGGTTGTTCATATCTTCTTCTAACTCCTCATAATTTTGCATTTCATCCCTCTGCATAAAATTTTCAGTTTTAAACGGGGCTTGGATCTTTTGATCTTCATTTTTTACTTGTCTCTATTGTATCTAGGGGTTAGGGTTTTTCCTGAACTGATTCCTAACATATTGATCAGGTTTGGCTTGATCTAATTCCATTCTAGAATTTTTGTTTGATATATATTTAAGTATCTTGGCCATCTCATCCATTTTTTCTTCTGCAGACTTCCCAGATCCAGAGGGTCTCGCCTGCTCTTTGAAATTCTTAGGTTCTTTGGTTCCCATATCAACCTTAGTTTTTAATTTCCCAGATGCCATCAGATTGGATTCAATTTCTATGGCATCGTCCTGCATTTCTGACAAAGTGGTAGATCTTCTTTCTCTTAAGAGTAGGCAAAGTCAAATTCAAATTCCCTTGCATAAGTTACTTTTATAGTAGGTTGAGAAGGTTTGAATTCAGCTAGGATTTTTTTATATAGTTTGTTGAACCTCTGGCTAAATTCAAGGACTGATTCAAAAGTCTTCTTTCTTAAATCCCTGAATTCGGTTAAATAATAAAGATGGTCCTTTTTCTCTCCCCACTGTGTTAGGAAGGAATTTTCCAGTTTGTCATATGATTGTATGGAACCTACTGAGAGTCCTCTGAACTAGGTCCTCAATTTTCCTTAAATGTTTTTTACTAACAACCTTGAGTAAGCATCATCGTGTTCGATGCCAAGGATATCAAAAAATTGATAAAAAAAGGCTATGTGTTCTGTAGCGGTTAGATCTCCTTCTCCCATGAATTTGGGGAGGTTCTTCAATTAATTTTCAAGTAAATAATGAAGGACAACAGGTAGGAACAAGGGAGCGTATCTAGAATATACCTTGGAAAATATTCTAGGGTATTGAACTCCAATGCCACCATCACCAGTGCCTCTGATGCCACCAGCACCAACACCTCCAGCACTGGCCATTGAAATCCTAGGAGACGGACTTCGGGGGATAAAAATGGGATTTTCAAGAACTTTGAGCGGCTGAGCTACTGAACTTTTGACTACCTCAGGCTGTGGAGAAGGAATTTTGAGAAAAATACCACTACGATATGGAAAATATATATGAGGAGGAAAATGGGAACTTGGGCTGGTTTCCTCATATTTACAAGATGTATATATAGGAGAGACGATAGGGGATGAATCAGGGTATAAGAAGTACTCTTTGGATTTTCTGTAAACTGAAACCTTCACTTCGAGAAGGCAGAGAATTGAAAGGGATATTTCATTCTCACTGGTATAATTATCTATCAAGTCAATCTCAACTTTTATCTCGGGAACACTTACCTATGGAGTTTTGAGTTTAGCTTCAGGTTTACTAGTTGACACCTCTGTGGAATGAATTTGTTTAAAACTTTCTTTAGGGGTTAGTTCTTCATTCTAAACCTTAGCATTAACTTGTGTAACTCTGGTTTGATATACTTTACCTGTTGATGTAGCAATCGACTTGAGGTATCCCTTTGGTTTCAACAACTTTTCGGGATGTGACACTAGTGTGGTCTTCTTATCATCGAAATTTTTCCTGGTATTCTTCCGACCGAATGCCAGTTTTGTCTACGGTGGAGTCTCCAAGTGAAAAATAAAAATAATCCTTATTTATGTATTCAATCTCTGTTCACCATCAAAGATCTAAATTTACCTTATCGTTTTCCCAAGGGAAATGATTTTGTTTCTTCATCCCCGACAACGGCGCCAAAACGATGTTGTTCCTAAGATTAATCTTAAGGCTCAAAGACTAATGTCAAGAATCAAGAGTATTTAAAGAAAATGTTTTTAATGAGTGCTTTTCCTACCTTTAGTTATATAAGAAATGATCCTCAAATGAAATTAATAATAGGAAAGTATAGAGGTTGTATTCCATTGTCTGAGTCACAATTATAATATCAAATGGTGTGCAAAAAAGTTACAAAACTGTTAAACAAAGCTAGGCATCAATTGCATATGAGTCTCACCTTGTTTACAGTGGAATAAAAGTAGAGAGCGCACTCTTGAGCAGGATATGAAATGCAGTAATTCACACAACTTGCAGGTCTTGTTCTACTCACAGTAAATGCAGAGGAAAAACTTCTTACTTAATGAATTGTTGGTTTAATATGATCACAATAGTTGTAATACTAAATTGAAACCAATCACTTTTCAAGGAATTACATAAAGAAATTTGGATAAATGAAAATATAGAGGAAACACATAACTCAAACTGAATGAAATTTAGAATCTCTGTCTACACTTGTATTAATACTAAAAAAATAGAGTTTCTCTATTACATCCAGCAAGAAGAAGAAGCCCTGAATAAATCTTGAATCTATGTACTTATACAAAATATTTCATAACTCAAAATGGTTGGACTTCTTACAATATTTAATTAAAATAAAATATATCTGAATAAGAAAACAATGTGTAAAATTTGATGAGCTCCATTGGTGTTCTCCTCTGTCTCTTCATCTGCTAGAAAAAATGCCTCTTTTCCTTAGTCCTTTAGGCCGAATACAGATTTCATTGAAGCCACCTTAATCATTCGATGTAATGTCTTGGTCGTTTTAGTTTTTTTTCCATTTTTTCCTCCAACTATGTTCAGGAATGCAATGAATCACAATTGAGGATAAGGGAAAAGGATAATCGAATGAATAACACTGCATGGCTCGTCAAGGAATGGATAACAAGCATAGTAAAAAGTAATCATATGTGGAAAGAATGATAATGGAACAAGTGTATGATGATGAAGTGGGGATAAGTGGATATTAGAATGTGGGTGAATGACATAAGTGGTTGTTTTAAATTAGAAGGTAGAGAGAGCAAAAGGAAAGAGAATTGTGTACATTTTCTTACCTGCTCCTAGCTATACTTGATTTTCCATGGTCAATACATTGGTTGCATCTATCCAATAAGTCCACCACAAACCTTGAGGGCTCAATTGTTTCATTTACCTCGAAAGCGAATAATTTCCTTTCTACCTGAGGCATCCTTTCATGGATCCTTTTCGCTTCTTGAGTTGTGGCCTGGAACTGTGAGATTGGATTCACTAACCATTTATTTATTTTAAGAAAATCAATCTGGCTCATTTCTTGAATGGCTTCCAGAGTTCTTCTTTGCACTTTCTGGAATTATTCTGACTCATTTCAATATCAATTTTCCCCAAGGATTCTAAGATATTACTTCCCTCAAAATAAATTAGCTCTTTGTCTAATGATGACAAAGCTTCTAGGAAAGCCTATTTTACATCTCTGGAAAATATTTTCTCTCTGCCAGATTTGTTTCCCAGACCTTTAGAGCCATATCACCTCTCAATTGTTCAGAAGGAGAGAGTAGAGGGAAATCAGGGACATTATATTTCTACACCAATATGATGGATTCTTGAAAATTAGCTCGGGTTGAGTGGGCCTCTCTTTCCTTGACATATATGTCCTTCAAATAAAGTTCCACTACCTCGTAGAACTTTTGGATGGCATCTACCTTCAGAAAAATGTCATGTTGGAAAGCTTCCAGCCTCTCATTTATTTCCAATGCTTGAGTTTGGAAGGTCAAGATATTTATCAAGGTACCTTCAGTTAGATCCAGTCTGGCTTGCAATTCTTCAATCAATTCATCACGTTGAGTGACCAGAACTTCGTTGATTTGTGAACTCTGATGGAGCTCATCAAGGTTGGACTGAAGCTGTTGAATTTGTTGTCAATCATGAGCTATGATTTGATCGAAGTCTTGAATCTTTCTGTTTTTGATAGTCTACTCAGTGGTATATATTTGATTCTGCAAATTCTCTACCAATACGCATTTTTGTCACAGTTGTTCGGTCAAATTGTGCACATACCATTGATTGGTAGTGGAAAAATCACCTAACGAACTTACAACTTCCTTTGCAAATTCTGGATCATCTCAGTCATTCCTGTCATACACCATTCTTTGCCTTTTAATTATCACTCCATATTTCTGGTGTGATTCTTCTTTCACAATGGCTTTCTGAAACAAATCCAAAGGAGGCATCTCTTCAGGCGAGATGAGGGTAAGATCACTTACAAAAATAATTTCAGAATTAGGATTTCCGGAGATGGATTGTAGAGGGGTTAGTGATGTAATGGGAGTATAAATCTTTGTGGACTGTTGTTGCTATGTTGTATTTGAGGTGACAACAGGAGTAGTTGGTGACGAAAGAGGCACATCCCGTCCCTAGTTTAGGAAATTTTTGAGTTGAGCTAGTTCCTGAAGGCTTAGCTAGCCTGATAATGATGCTTCTAATTCCTGTGTTAACACCTCTGAGCTCTTCATGGTTTCCTAAAATTTGTGTTTACCAGAGTGAATTGGTTCAGAACCCTTAGACACAACTTCCCGTGAAGGGGGAGTGGCTATCAACTCTCCTTGTAGTACCTTTGGAAGACTATTTCACCTATGCCTTTGAAAACTCAAAAAACCAACTTATTGATCCAAAGGTAGGGTTTTGAATCTGTATTGAACCTCCTCATGAGATCTAACTCCCCTGAATATTCTGTCATACATGGAGTTCTCGTGCATATATCGCTTCATATTGAACTGGGCTAGGTGGTTTTCCACTATCTTACATGGATCATGTCTCTTGAACTCGATGTCAACCAATTTGACATCCTCTAGAGCCGCAGCCTCCACTTTGGAGTGACCAAAATCCAATAATGAAAACATGCCAACCTGAATAGGGAAAGTCGATCATACCTTTTTATGTGCTTCCTTCATCTCCTTGCTTATGCCTCATGTCACTATCTGGTAGGCCACTTCTATGCATACCATTCGGTCCGGTAAAAATCATGGGAGAGCATGGGGAGGAACTGAGCACCCAAAAACCATGATGTAAGAGAAGTTATCCTCAATGAACCAATCTGCTAGAATACCCAGGTTTCCCATAATCTTGTCTAAAATACGGGGAGGTGGGTGACCATACAAGGTTATATGAATAGGTATTACAACATTGTGGCAGATTGTGTAAAAGAAATCTTTAGCTTTCTCTTCCCACAACTTAGAGTGATAAAAATGAATGGGATCGACATTGGTGGGGGTCCATCTCCAATTCATCAATGGAAAAAGGTGTCATGAAACATATAGTGTCCATAATGTATGCTGACATGTAAAAGGGGGTAGGTTGTCCTTTTGATTTCACTGTTTTATATTCGGTAATTCCCTTGGCCAAGTTATCAGGCAACATTTTGGCCCAATTGAAACTGAAACCTTTTTCTACCTCATTCATGATGGATACCCATTCTTCCGAGAAATGCGTAGGACTCTTCTTCCCGAACAATCTATAGAGCATCATGGCTACATACACCATATGAGCGTCCAAATACGTTGTGGCATATATACCATGAATGTCGGTTATGAATCTTTCTGGATTCCCCACCAAGACCTGATTATATTGTGACAACTCCTGGCGTACTGGACACATTCCTTTTCCTCGAACTCCATAATGAATTAAGCATTGTATGTATATTTAGGATTAGAGGATATTTTATACATTACTTGCATATGTTATAGTCGGAAAGAGCTGGTGGCAACCTTATAATGGTTGATGATTCTCCTGGTCTGGACATCAACGTGATCCAAGGCCCAGCTTATCATGTTGTTATAGGGCATGATTCTTGGCCACGACATTATCTTGTTCATCTCTGATTGTGCTATGTGTCTGAGTTTAGTTGTATAAGTGTCATCCTCTTCTTCGGCGAAGTCGTCTGGGAAGTTGATGATTTCACATTCCAAAATATTGAAAACCTATGTCCAAGTTTTAACAGTGTCAGTGGCTCGCGGTGTGGTGTTCGGCAGAATGTTCTCATTTGGGTTTGAATCCTCACCCGCCGCATCAGGATTTTTCATTTTCTTCCATGGTACCATAATTTATAAGGAACAGAGTGAAGCTACCTTTTGCATAGAAAATCTGTGAGTCTTTCAAACAAATAAAAATTACTAATTGCGGAAGGTGAAAATGAATTTGAAATTGAAGTTCTTTTATTCAAACCAGATTCATCAATTTTCATATAGCTTCACTGTTGAAAATTTATTAACGTTAATGCAAATGTCTACCCGATGATCTACAATCCGCGTTTGAATCATTATCCTTAATTATTCATAAATTCCATCAACACTTCGACGATTCATGTTCGAGGGTTTTATAAGTGATAGAGTGGGAACCTCCTGAATCTTGAATCCATGAAAAGATTAATCTCTGAATAATCACTTTTAAAACCTTAATTAATCATGTTTAAAATGGTATGTTAATTTCAAGTGTTTTGGGAGTTCATACTTCGAGGAATTTTAATGTATCTCGCCAGGAACTTCCCGATACCCGAAACCATGAAGCAATTAATTATCTAATAATTGATTTTAAATATTAATTAATTTCCCTTAATTTTAAGTACTTCAAAAGTTTGGATTTCCAAAATTTTAGAATACAATACACAGGAAATGTCCACAATCCAAACTGTGGAGTCATTAATTATATTTTGATCATGATTAACTTAATTATTTAATTTTTTAATACTTCAACATTTTGATATTTCGGTGATTCATGAATTCATTCTTTGTTAAATTTATGAAGGATCATATCCCCTAGTTACGTGTTATAGATGACGTCATTTTGGATGACATGTCGATAAAAGGGAGGTGCCACTTGTTACTTGGAATCATGTGAATCCTCCAATGAAAATGTCAAAAATGGGTGCCACATGTCAACTCAGAAAAAACTCAAAAGGTACACGTGCCCTACGTCTTGTGCCTTTAAAAGGTTAGGAAAATTTGTGAGCATACACCTTCGGGTTTCAGAGTTTCAAAGTTTTTATTGTTAAGACTTATTGAAACATTCGAAGTGTGGAGCTCTGAAGCGACTGTTAGACATTTACTTCTTTAAAATTCAGGTGGCTCCATAAATCCAAAGGTATTAGGATCGTTCGATCAAAAGGGAAAATTCATCAATGACATATATCGTGCGCACCTTATTATTAATTAACCAACAAATGAATTTGATTTAAAATTAAAATGTTATTCACCAAGTTTTTGCTTCCTTTGGGTAAAATTATATTTTCATGAGGTGAAAAGTATAAATCTCTTAGAATTGTATGTGTTTTAACAGTAGTGTTCAGAGAGTATCTAGACAAGTTTTTGATTGTTTTCCTTGATTATATACTCATTTACTCCAAGATATAGGAGGAAAATGAGCAACATTTGAGGATGGTGCTATAGTTTTAAAGGGAGCATTAGTTGTATTCCAAGTTAATAAAGTGCACTTTCTATCGAAGGAAGATTCATTATTTGGGCCATATTATTTCAAAGGAAGGGATAACATTTGATCATGATAATATGGAATCCATTATACGATGGCCAACACCAAATAATGTTACAGAGGTCATATCAGTCATGGGACTTGTGGGTTATTATATAAGATTTATTGAAGGATTTTAAAATATTTCACACCCAATTACTTCTTTGCAAAAGAATAGTTTGAAATTCGAATGGAATTCTAAATGTGAAGAAATATTTTATCACTTGAGGAATATATTACCAGGTGCACCAATCATGAAGATTGTTGATCCAAAAGATAATTTCATTGTGTGCACTTATGCATGCAAGGGAGGGATTGGTGGATTCCTTACACAAAATGGGAATGTGGAGTCCTTATGTTGGGAACCCAGGATATCATAAAATAATTGCAGTTGTAAGAGGCCAATACTTTTTCGCAAGAATGAAGAAAGAGGTGGTTGATTGTATAGCTAGATGTCTAGAGTGCCAAAAGGTAAATGTTGAGAATAGAAACCTAACTATATTGCTACAACCATTTCTCATTCTTGAGTGGAAATGGGAAGTTGTTACAACTGATTTCATTACTAAACTACTAAAGAATATAAAGAAACATGATTTCATCATGGTAGTGGTTGATAAATTAACTAAGTTTTCTCATTTTATTCCGGTGAAGCTAACTCACAAGGCATCCAACTTCGCAAAAATTTACATGAAGGAAACTACCAAGCTACATGGTGTGCCCAAGGAAATTGTTTTCGATAGAGATCCCAAGTTCACATCAAATTTATGGAAGGGGTTGTTTAAGCTATTTGGGACTAATTTGAATTTCAACACAACGTATCATCCAGAGTCAGATGGGAAAATAGAGAGGACTAACCAAATAATTCAAGATATGTTGAGAATGTATGTAATGGAAAATCATTCCAAGTGAGAAGACTACCTTCAACTAGTTGAATTTATTATAATAATGGGTACCATTCATCGTTGAATATGAGCCCATTTGAAGAATTGTATGGAATAAATTGCAACACACTAGTGAGCAGGGATAACCCACTAGATAAAGAAATTATTGGAGCACAATTTATAAGAGAAATGGAATAGTAGATGGTAAATGTTAGGTAAAATTTAATGGTTGCATAGGATAGGAAAATGGTTTATGCATATAAAATAAGGACATACAAGGAATTGAAATTGGACGAGAATGTGTTTTTAAAAGTAATGGATAAAAGGATCTCGCTAAGATTGGGAATTTGCTGAAATTTGGAAGCTAGATACTATGGGTCATTTGAATGTTTAGAGAAGATAGGCCTAGTTTCATACATTCTTGCATTAATTGCATCCATAAGAATGCATATTTTGTTTCATGTGTCTTTATTAAAAAAATATGTGTATGATCATAACCATGTGATTGATTGGATTGTGATCCAGGTGGAACTAGTTCACATCCTGGACCCAAAAGTCAGTTATTAGGAACAAAGACATCAAATTAATAAAGGTACAATGGACCTTGTATGGTCCTAAATATGTTATGTGGGATCACAAGGAGACCATTAAAGAAGAGTACCTGCATTGTTTTTGAAAATTTTGAAGAAAATTAAATGTACATTTGTATATAAGTGTGCACGACTCCATTTTGGATAGTTGGAATTCTTGGAGCCACAACTAGGAGACTTCATGTCTGACCTATGATAAAACCTTGAAAAGGTAGCGGTACATCCTAAGGGACTACAATGTAGAGAGGAGGTACACTTCCTTGGGTTGTGTAGGTTGAGGGAAATGAGAGATTATTAATTGGAATTTCTACAAGAATTGTGAACTTGCAAAACACATCAAGTATTACGATGTAAAACTCTATACATGTATGTCAGTATGGTGTTATGAACCAAGGATAGTGAAAATTATAGGGAGAGGGGTATGTAACATCCCTAATTTTAATCCCCATTTTAGTGATGTAAAATGTAAATATGATATATGGTTGCAAGACAAGTGATGTAATATGTAGACATTGTATATAAAAAATAATAGAACAAATCTATCCTTGATTGTAGATGGACACGGATAGAGTCATGGGGGATAAGTTTCCACAAGGAGGCGG
>JASDQU010374739.1:119940-130633 GCA_032191745.1 Picea mariana | reverse complement strand
TGTGGTAGCTTGTTAGGATTTTATATCCTAGGGAATCTTATGATTCTTGGGCAGATCCTGAAGGTTCAATAAGGACGGTCTGTTAGAGTACCACAAAATGTTGTTGTTGCACCTGCCACATTCTGTTTCCATATGATGATGATGTTGTTGTCTCAGCCTCGTGTTTATGATGTTGTTATTTCAACCTCGTGGTGTTGATGATGGTGTACCAACCTCGAGTTTGTGATATTGTTGTTCTAGCTTTATGCTAATTGATGTTGATGTTTTGGCTTCATACCGATGATGATGATGATGCTACTCCAACTCCATGTTGTGAACGATGATGAGAAAAACTTTCGATGATTTGTAGATGTGCCATTCAGTGTTCCAGATACTAATGATGATTTTTCCCTCTCTCTCCTAATGATGTTGTATTGGGTTATGTCAGTAGAATACCCTTCTTATTAAGGGGGAGTGTTAAAATATTGTAACCTCGAAGAATATTCTAATTATATTTGATTTATTATCTTATAGAGCAAATCCCCTTTTGTGGATTGATCATGTTGGGACTTATATAAGACCAAATCCCCTTTTGTGGATTGGTCAAACCATATTTATGTAGTGGCATTTGTAAAGTCCGCCCCTAGGGTTTACAAAGTAGTTTTAACCACTCTTGGAAGAATTCATCCCTACTAAGTGAAGAGACACAACCCTAGCGCCTCCTCAACAATTATTTACAAGTGAGGATGGCGCCTCACTTGTTCATTCATTCACTCACTCATACAGTGCACATCTTTTGAAGGAAGTTGCAGTTGCAGGAGGAAGGAGAAGAGAGGCGCATGCTCAGTCCTAGTTTATTCTTGGATTTTTTGGTCTTAGGCTTGGCATTGTATTGGCAATCTATTATTGAGGAAGTTTTTGCTGGGTTTTCTCCCCCATGAGGGTTTCTGAGGATAAAATGTCGTGTACCTTGTGATTGTGTTTCTTTTAGTGATCCTCTTTATGCTATTGTTTTGGAAATACATTGAGAAAATTCAAAATAACCTAATAACAACATTAATCTTAAACACTTTGGAGGCCCAACAATTCACCTCCAAGCTCAACGAATTGCTCCAAGTGCCGAAACGTTTCCCTAAAGGGGTGACTTCATGCTTCTTTAGGGTTTCTTATGTGCATTTTTAGGGTTAAATTGAATTTAATATTGTAAAGGGGAAAAGTAAGGCTTGTTGGCCCCTTACTTTGTGGTTTACCCTAAATTTAAGTGGCCAAACACTTTTTAGAAGATGTGTATAAATAAGAATCATTTCATTTCATTTTCATCATAGCATTTCATTTTCATCATAGCTCTCCCATCTTGGAGAAGATGCTTCGCTGAAATTTGTACCCCTCTTGGGTAATTTTATATCTCTCTCTCTTTCACTTGCTCATGTGATGGTTTATCTTTGCTACTTGATGGATAAGTGATGCACTATCTCTCTTGGAGGCTAATTCTTGCATTGTGGTAGATTTTTCTTGGTTAAAGAGGAGTTTATATTGTTGATGCTTGGACTAGGTATGGAATCTTTGTTTTGTTATTGTTTCTTTCTTAGTTGCAAGTTTAATTTGCTAAGCTCTTGGGGAGTAGAAGGGCATACAACCCCACCAAGCCCATCATAATTGTCTTGAATTATTTGTTGCACAAAGGGTTACTAGGAGGAGTAAAAGGGTTTACACCCTCCTAGTAGTTCCTTGCTAGCCTTGTTTTCCTTAGAAAGTAAAAGGGTTTACACCCCTAAGGAAGTGAAAAAGCTAGCTCATTCATTTAAAGGCTCCATAACCCAATAGTTTTAGACACTAATCTTTTGCATTGGAGAAATAAAATCATTGCATTGGTATACGTGAAAATACGAGATATTGAAATTGTCTTAGTTGAAATATTTTCTATGTTCTTTAAGCTTGCTAAGGCCCATAGGGAATCTTGATTGGCTAAGGATATCTACTGCTGTTATAAAATTAAAGCTACAACCATTAGGGTTGCAACAAATTGCTCTCAAACTTTTACTTTTGCTCTCTTTTCAACCGTCAAATTTTGCTAGAAAGTTGCCATAATAATCTACATGTCATTTAGCATCTTTTGGGTGGTTTACTTGTAATTTTTTGTGGTTGGAATTTTCTGCTGTAGCAATATTTTTTACATCCATAAGGCTGATATAATATCTCTGCAATAACATCATACAACAACCCTCTAATACCGTTGAAGTTTATGCTAAAGTATTGGGAACTAATCTACTTGTTGTATGCTTCATTTCTCAATAAACCTTTGATGCTTTGAGTGGTTATATTTGTAGTAATTAGATTTGTACCTTGCTGATATATATTCTTCTTTACTACAGTAGTTTGGGACAACAAGCTTAACTTGCTTGTCCACTTGATCTTTAGGCTTGTATGTTCATCTCTTCTTGTGTCTCGAGAATGTACAACTATTTTCTACTAGTACACTACCTCTTGGAAACCTTCCCTCATCGACGAGACTTCATCCCAAGCCTTCCATATCTCCACAACTTGAACTACATGTGTTTCACTTTCCATCCTCTGTCTCAATCCCCCTAGGGTCACCTGGGATTCCCCCCTTGTGTAGGATTTTTTCCTTCACTAAATCAACGGGAGGGTTTATCTAAGGTGACAGTGGGTAGACTCTCCCCTAGTTATCTCCATCTCATGGATTGGGTTGGGCTTTTCCCAACCTAAAATTTGTGCAATAACATTTTGGCCTCCTTGCCGGGGAGGATTGAATCCTCTTTCAAGCCCTAAGGACACTTTGAAAATCTATCTCAAAGTCTTTTCCCTATTTTTCTTGGTGACTCAACCTGAGGGAAGCTCCCTTTTCCCCTTTTTTTCTTTGATGAACATTCTAGGTTCATCTGGCGACTCCACAAACCAAGAACCTACCTTTCCCTGATTACCCTTTCCATCCTTTGATGAGCCTTGATCTCATCTGGCAACTCCATTGAAGTATTTATCCAAGTGATGGAAATATGTCTTTGTGACGCTTTCATGAGGCATACAAATCCTTGGATGTTCAGCCTGTTTATTGGT
Organism: Picea mariana; assembly: GCA_032191745.1. NCBI lineage: Eukaryota > Viridiplantae > Streptophyta > Pinopsida > Pinales > Pinaceae > Picea > Picea mariana. The sequence continues at coordinate 127,579 of JASDQU010374739.1, read as the reverse complement.
ATCCAAATAAATTCCCGATGAAACAATTGATTCATGTCGCTAAGTTTGACGATGATCCATCCTCGGTTGTTGCACATGCCATCGAGTTTGTTGAATTCATCATACATTGAAACATAGAACAAGAAGATGTGATTGTGCGATTGTTTCTCTTATATTTTGAAGGAAAAGAGATTGGATCAGACATTCTTGTGGCCCTAAAAATATTTCTTCTTCAATAATCCTTATCCAAGACTTCCTCAATCATTGGGGCCCTAGAAATCAGAAGCTCGAAGATACTATTCAATACCTTGAGGACGTTCTTCGAGGATGTTCGTTTCTTTCAGATCTTATTGAAGGTTTGAAAGAAAAACTTCTTCTAAAATCTGATGAAAGCATAGTTGAGGAAGAAGAGATTGAGGATGATAATAATGAGGAAAATTTCAAGTGCTTCAAGGAAAACATACAAGAAGACAATGAGTTATGTGAACAATTACTTGAACATTGGCATAATAAGGACTTCCTGGTCAAGTTCTTTGTGCAAAGAAAATAAGAATACAACACTATCCTTCAAAATTATGAGAGGAGGCCTACCCTAAACATGGCATGGGAGGTTGTCATTGCCTCTTTTGGAGTTAAGTCACTATGTGACGTTGTGACAAAGAAATATGGTTACAAGGAGGGCCTTCCAACTCAGGATCGATCATTCTTGATGCCTGAAGAAGTCTTGAAACTCATTGAAGATCAAGATAAACCTTTTTTCAAAGAGCAGGTCCACAATGAAATCTACTAAGAAGAAGAAGATCCTTGTGAAGATGAAACACTTAGGTTTTCCTTCCCCTTCGATGAAGACATCCAATCTTCTATTCCTCTTGCACATCTAAAGGGGAACATGGAAAGCTATAATCCTTTTAAAAAATTTGATGATGCTTTATTCCATGATTTTGGAAATGAAGAAGTGCTAGAATAAGAGATCTATGAAGAAAGTTGTCAAAAAGATCTCAATGAAGTTTCTCTTGCAGAAGGCCTAGACAAGACACTGTTATATTCTTTCCTTTTTGAAGAAGATGAAATTGTCCTGCCTCCTGCACATGAAGATGAAGAAATGATCAATATAAGTGAGGCAGATGATCTTGCGGAAGACCCTTCTAACATGGTTGATCAACATATTTATGATTTCATGCATGTTGGGAGACGTAGATGGGGTGTGGGTTGCATCATTTTTTATGGAGATCCTATTTACGACATTAGGAAGTTCTCAAGAAAAAGAGTTTGATTTGTCTTCTTAAGAGGACTGGCCTTTATGTGTATATCATTCAAATGTTTGGCAACTTGATGATGATATGGTTACAAATTTGTTTCATCCATTCGAGGATGACTTGTCGCAACATACTCAGGGTGATCTTCAATCATCCTTTGGAATTTGTGATACATATCCTTTTGGGGATATAGATTTGTTCTATCAAAAATTTCAACCACCTCCGCCCCCAAATTTAGACAGATACCGATACATGGCCATTCCTGAATGGGAGCTAGTGTTTCCATGCCTACAACAACTAAGCCTTTTTAAGAGTATTTATTTTCNCCTGAATGGGAGCTAGTGTTTTCATGCCTACAACAACTAAGTCTTATGCAAGAGTTAGGATTTGATTGAATTTTCTTAGATTAGCGTTAGATGCCTACTCCTTCATATATTTTGCTGGCATCATCACAAGCTTACGAGCATCCCTGGTTGATATTAAATCGTTGAGAATTTATGTGACATATTTTTCACTCAACAGTCCCCTTGACAAGTCATCGTGCCATTCCCGATCATACTTACCACCTTCCACACTTCATCCCCTCACCTCCTTATCTTTTGGGATTTTCGGGAATACTGACCCAAGAAGGGGTTGTCCCTCATTTCATGGGAATAAGGGGCTGAAGGCCCAGATGTTTGTAGCTGGAAAAGATAAAATCAAATCATTTGAAGCCTAGATATCTACCTGCTAAAAATAGTAAATTTCTCACATGTCGTCTGGAAAAATATCAATTGACTACTCTAAATGCGTGATCAATACTACCATGCGAGCCTCTGATCTTTGTCTCCTCAAAAGTAGAGAATATACTATATATAGACATCTCTCCCTATCCATGAAAACTTGTGCAAACTTCGATCTCTGAAATAAAGAACACTACCTAACCAATCCTACACATGTACATGTGGGAACCAACCTTGGCTCAAAAACACAACTGTATTTGGGAAAATATTTGAATGCTAGCCAACAATAGACCATGTTGGCTCTTAACCCTCATGATTTTCAAAGGAGAAAATACAAGGGTTAACAGGTGGTATGTAGCAGATATCCTGTGGTGTATCTTGTTCAACTACATGATATGTTCAATGAGATTTGAGGTGAACCGTGGTCCTTGATTTGTGATTATTTCCCTTGGAACCCCAAACCTTGAGAAGATGTTTTCATGTAAGAATTGGGATACCTTTTCTTATGTTGCAACCTTCATTACCTTTACTTCGTCTCAATTTGTTAAGTAAATAGTGCATGCCAAGGTATGTTTCTTTTGGTTTGAAGGAGGGTCAATGGGCCCCACAAAATCTAGGCCCCACTTGTCAAAATTTTCTAATGAAATATAAGGTAGCAAAAGTAGCTCATTTATTTTGATAGGTTTTCCCATTCTTCGATAGTCATCATAGTGAGAGACACATTGTTGAGCATCTCTATGGAGGGTAGGCCAATAGTAGTCAGCTTGCAAGATTTTGTGAGTTGGTCTCTTTTATGTATAGTGACCTCCAGAGGGCTCATCATAACATGCATGGAGGATGTCATGGACTTCATCATGTCTCATACATCTTCTCAATATATAATTAGACCCAAGTTTGAACAAGTATCCCTTAATCCAAGTGTAAGTGACACTTTTTGTGATGATTTTGCAGTGTTCCCTATAGGAGAAATGTTGAGGAAACCTCCCTATAGATAAATAGTTGGCTATGACAACAAACCGGGGGGTTTCCACTGAAATTGAAAAGAGATGTTCACCTAAAATATTATCATCTACCACTTCATCATCTATAATATTGGTTAGTCGTGATAAAATATCTGCAACAAAATTCTATTTTCCAAGCTTGTCCAGTATGCTGAGATCAAATTCTTGCAATAATAAAAGTTATCTAATAATTATACCATTCGTGTCAAGTTTGTCCATTAAATACCTAATGGAAACATGATATGTATGCACAAAGACTGTATACCCAGTGACATAGTGCATGAACGTATTAATGACATAGACTACTACAATGAATTTTTTCTTTATGACTGCATAATTCATCTTTGCACTAGACAAAGATTTCTTGATAAAGATAATTGAAAATGGGATTTTATCTTCTTGTTGGGACAAAACTGATCCTTAAATGAGAGAATTATAGCCAACTCTTTTCACCAACATGGATCCCTTGTGGAGGTTAAGATCTGTTCCATGTCTTGTACATAGCTCTATGTTCTCGTAATGACTACAAGACTTATGTCTTCTATGTAACCTCTTCTTGTTATTCTTATGAAGGCATGTGAGGGTTGTTGAAATCTCCTACTCTGACACCTAGGTATCTTTTTATCTAGTGATTCCCTTGTTGTAAATCAAATTAGCAGCTCACAAAACATAATATACTTTATGGAATAATCAACTCAAATAAATATAGTGAGAGAAATACTGGAAATAAAAATTTCTTGCACAATACACACATGTATTCTTCCCATCAACTAAGCTTATCATTCAAATAACTTCAAATCTTACAAGGGATTTCATACCTGAGAAAATGGCCCACAAAGAAATACAAAAAACTATAGACAATACCTACAAACCATAATAACTCATGATCTGTTGTACGACCTCAATTTTTCATGTTTTTTCGAGATGTATGTGCCTTTCCTTAAAAAACCCCATGTATATGTCTGTCTCCACTAAAACCCATGTACACATACTCAAATATTGTACAAAAAACTCTATACGACATGACCCTTCTGCTGCAGCTCCAATCTATTGAAACCCACTTGTTGTTTCCTTTGTTCTCTCTTCTCTCTGACCTAGTCTCTAGATGGAAGTCCTTCTCCACCTATCCAATATCTCCTTGAATCTCAGTTCTTTGTGATCCAACCCTCTCTATATCAAAAGATTCAAGTGTATCAAGTGTCTCCTCCTTCACCGTTGTCATTCTTTTACAATATTGAGTTATGACCTAACCCTAATTTCCAAAGTGATTGACGGTTGAGATTACTTCTCACCTCACTTGAGACCAATGGCTATTATTTAATTCACTAAATTTAATTATAGCATTTCATTAAATAATATCAACTAATTCATAAAAACACTTTACTTTAATAATTCCTTTAATTAAAGTAAAGTATTAAGTTAGAGGGATTTTGACAACTTCCTCATGTCTAGACACTTAGACCTGTGTGGAAGTACCTGTATGATGCTACCAACCTCATCACTCCCTCTTAGCGAGGAAGGTATTTTTCACCACTCCAAGTTTGTCCCTGAAGAACACAAACTTCCATTAAACCAAGGGTTTGGTCAGAATATTTGCAATTTTCTCATCTATAGAAACACATTGAAGCTTGACTACTCCCTTCTAGATCCTATCTCGGATGAAGTGGTGTTTGATCTCAATATGCTTGGACTATCATGGAATAATGGATTCTTCAAGAGTTTGATGCAACTCTAATCGTCATAGTATATAGTTGTAGGCTCCAACTCCTGATAAAATAAAATTGCAATAAATTTATAAATCCAAATGGCTTCAAAACTTGCCATACTTGATGTCATATACTTTTCCTTTGTTGAACTAAGTGCTATAGAAGTCTGCTTCCTACTGAACCATGTAATCATTGTTGATCCCAAGCTGAAGCAACACCCTGAGGTGTTCTTTCTGTCGACTGCACTCCCTGCCCAATCTGAGTCTCAGTATCCTTGCAACCTCACTCCATCACCTCCAATATACCTCAATCCATACTCCATTGTACCTCTCAAATACCTGAGCACATGCTTCACTGCTATCCAATGCACTTGTCTCATCGCCACCATGAATTGACTCAAGATGTTCACAACAAAACGTATATGTGGCATGGTGTTTAAAAATACATCAAGGACCCTATCAGCTACCCATTTATCCTGGGATCCACAAAATATGAATATGAACTAATAATTTTGTTCATATTGGTAACCATAGGTGTAGCCATCGGTCTATAGTCCTCCATCCTAAATCTCCTCAAGATCTCTATTGTGTACTTCCCTTAGCCAAGGAAGATCTCTCCCGATACCTATCATACCTCTAACCCCAAGAAATAATGCATCAAGCCAATGTCCTTCATCTTGAACTTAGTATCTAAATATGATTTTCACCCTGCAATAAGCTCCTCTTTACCCATGAGAAACAAATGATACACATACAACACAAATATAAGTGAATCAGACCCAAAAAGTATGAAGTACAAGTTAGGATCCACCTCACTCTTAGTAAATCCCATACTCTGCAAGTATCCATCAATCCTAGAATACCATGCCTTAGGTGCCTTGAGTCCGGACAAGGATTTCTTACGCCTACACACATGAGACTCCCTCCCATGTACCTCAAAGCCCTGAGGTTTCTCTATATATACTTCCTCCTCAATAATTTCATTGAGGAAAGATTTCTTCACATCCATCTGATGAATCCTCCACCTCATAATTGAAGCAATAGAAATAACAACTCAAATAGAAGCATACCTGGTGACTGGAGCAAATGTCTCCTCGTACTCCACTCCCTCTCTCTAGGAGAATCCTCTCACCATGAACCTCACCTTGATATTCTCGATGCTACCATTTGCAACATGCTTGATCTTGTAGAGCCACCTGGAACTCATAACTGACTTCCCCTCTGGTCTCGGTACTATGTCCCAAACATCAATCCTCATAATAGAGGTGTACTCCTCCATCATGGCATCCTGCCAAACCTAATGATCTGTTGTTTCCTCAAAATTGGAAGGAAATGATGCTACTCATAAGTGCCATATAGTTCAGAAACTTCCTTAGAGGCATGTTCTCTATGACTGCACTCTTAGGAGCCTCACCAACATCCCTCAATATCTACAATAGCCACCTAGGTTTCCTGAAATAATTGGAAGGGGCCAACTCCTCCTCCCCACCTGAAGCCTAACTCCCTGAACTGGAAGTTCCTAACTACTACTCATCCTTCAAATCCTGTTGCTCCTCGTCCTTTGTCACTACTAATGACTCATGAGATCTCCTAGATGTCAATTTCTCTTTGAACTTAACATATCTTCTCACAACTATATTCCACTGCATTGTTATAAAGATCCTATAATCCTTTGAGGTCTCGTTGTACCCCACAAATATATTCTTCTATCCTGAAGGCTCCATCTTCATGGTCTTCTCCATAGGAACATTGATGTAGACTGGACAACCAAAGATCCTCAAATGTCGTATCTCTGGCTTCACCCTTGAGAATTCCTTCTCCAAAGTCGTTTCCCCCAATGTTCTGTGACGGATCATGTTTTACACATATACTATCGTGTTACACACCTCTTCCCAAAGAAATATAGGAAACTCCTAGTCATGTATCATAGCCCTAGAAGAACCGATGATTGATCAGTTCTTTCTCTATGCAACACCATTCTGCTGAGATTTGTATGAGACTTTCAACTCCCTCTTAATCCCTACCTCCTTGCATACATCCTTGAATTCATTGGAGGTGTAATCTCACCCATTATTTGACCTCAAGACCTTGATCTTCTTTCCTATTTAGTTCTCCACCTAAGCCCTAAACTATTGAAACCGACTGACGACCTCATCCTTGATATTCATAAAGAACATTAGGGTTTTTCTAGAAAAGTCATCAATCAATGTCACATAGTAGGATTCTCACTGAACTAATGCTACTGACATCGGTCCACTCACATCTGAATGTATAAGATCCAAGATCCTCTTGGACCTACTCTCACTACTTGTAAAAGCATCATTGGCATTATTTCCAAGTGCACACCCTCTGCACACTCCATACTTCTCAACACTGAAATCTAGAAGACCTGTAACAATCCCCCTTAGAATCGGCATTGCCTTGCATTGCAAGTGTCCCAACCTCATGTTCCATGACTCACATAGGATGTCGTTTTCATGTACCAAAGCCTCAATAGGCTTGCCCTGTAACTTGTATAAATTCCCTCTCTAACCCCAACGACCATTGTATGTCTGGGCTATATTTATCTGGACGTATGAGTACTTTCTCTCTTTGAGAAGTAATGAAAAAACCCTATCCTCCATAGCTAATTCTTAGAGAAAGCTCTTCTTCAGTACCCATATGTAAAGCACATCATGGGCATCAAATGAACCTCATGACTCAAGCCGGAACAAAATTTTTCCCTCTCCCTTCACTCCATACTTGACATCATCACCAAGCTCCACATGAACCCCTGAGTCCCTCTTCATCAGACTATTGAATATCTCTCATGCTTATGTCATATGGAGAGATGCACCACAGTCTAAGTACCATGCACTCCTGGTACTTGTGTTGGTAGAAATGATATAAACTAATGAGAAATACTTCTCAAACTTCGCTCCAAACTCATCTAGTTGTGTCTCTACTGATGTTGTTTTCTACATATTTCCTCTTCCC
>JASDQU010374739.1:96419-110701 GCA_032191745.1 Picea mariana | reverse complement strand
TTCTTCTTATATGGACACTGAGATGCATAATGTCCATTCTTGTGACATTAAAAACACTTGATTTTACTCAAATCCTTCCTGTTCCCTAGTTGCAATGTTCCTCCATCATTGTTACCCTTCTTATTGGAACTCTTTCCTTTTCTCTTCCTTGTCTTACTGACAAGGGCCAAGTTCTCATCACTACCCTACTTGCTTCTTTTACACTCCTCCCTAGTCTCTTTCTAGATGCAATCATCCCAAAGCCTCCACCAATCTAGGATTTTTTCTTGAGCATGGACTCTATTGACAAATGGTTCCCAAGACTTGGGAAAACCATTCAATGCCACATTCACAATATCTACGTCATACAATTTATCCCTTATGGTTGTAAGTTGATCACGTACCTGAGTTATCCTCATGAAATATCTAGTAACATTGTCAGATCTAGACATTTGCACAATTCTGAATTTATTTCTTAAGACCACCTTCCTATTCATGTTAGTGCTCTAGAATAAATCTACCAGGGCATCAAACATTTATTTGGTTGTCTTCTTCTCGTACAAGTGAGGAATTAGATGATCCTTCATTGAATTCACGATAACCCACTGGCACTCATCCTTAATCTTCTTCTTCTCCTAAGCTACCAAAGCTTGCGGATCTTTCGGTGGAACAACTACTTTGTCCACTAACTCCCAAGTTCATACTCCTTCGATGCCAAAGTAACTTTTTATTTCTAATATAGGAAGTTGGATGTTCCATCCAATCTATCTTTAACTCTCATACTTGTTGATTCCATCCCATAGACCTTATTCGTTTCCCTGGAAATAACCTGTTGCAGAAACTACCCCTGTACTGACCTGTACGATCCTGTATGCACCTATCACCACTAGAAACCACGTATGTACACAAATTTCCTTAAGAAAACCCATGTATGTACGTGATTTTTCCTTCTACAACCTCCATACAACTTCGTACAACTGCAAAACCTTAGTTATGCCTCAGTATCGATGTTTCCCTGAAATCCAACTCTTGATTTCTAAATGTTGGTTATCAATATGCTAAGATCTCCTTGCGGATCTGATAGATCTACTTCCAACTGATGTGGATATGAGATATGTCTTCCCCTCATAGCATAGGCTTTGATACCATATTGAAATATCCTACTCTGACACCTAGGTATATTGTTATCTAGCAATTTTCTTGTTGTAAATCAAATTAGCAACTCAGAAAACAAAATACACTTACTAGAATAATCAACTCATATAAATATAGTGAAAGCAATACTGAAAACCAAAATCTCATGCACAATACACACAGATATTCTTCTCATAAACTAATATTATCATTCAAAAAACTGCAAATCTTACAAGGGCTCTCGTTCCTAGTAAAATGGCCCATAGAGAAATATAGAAAAATACATGCAATACTTGCAAACCCTTGCAAATCATGATATGTTGTATGACCTCCATTTTTCTTTCATGTTTCCTAAGATGTACTCACCTTTCCTTCAGCTCATGTCTCCACCGAAATGTGCGTACATGTACTCAAAGACTGTACGGAAAAATCCATACGACACCACCCTACTATTGCGACTCCAATCTACTGAAACCAATTTGTGGTTGCTTTTGTTCTCTCTTCTCCCTAACTTGATCTCTGGATGGAAAGCCTTCTCCACCTATCCAATATCTCCTTGAATCATAGTCCCTCGTGAGCCAACCCTCTCTATATCAAAAGATTCAATTTTATCAAGTGTCTCCTCCTTCACCCTTGCCATGCTTTTATAATATTGAGTTATGACCTAACCCTAATCTCCAAAGTGATTGACAATTGAGATTACTTCTCACCTCACTTGAGATCAATGGATATTATTTAATTCACTAATGTTAATTTTAGCATTTCAATATATAAACTCAACTAATTAATAAAAACGCTTTACTTTACTAATTCATTTAATTAAAGTAAAGTATCAAGGTAGAAGGCTTTGGATGACTTCCTCACGTCTAGACCTGTGCGAAAGTATCTATTTGATGCTACCAACATCAACAAGGGTGGTCCTATTTGTGTGATGGGTTACCTTGCTTTATACTTTCTTATGGTTTCCAACAATTCTTCTTCACCTTCAGGTCTAGTTTCAAGACTTCAATGGCTAGAGTGTTATGGAAAACTAATGCTAATTCTTAATGGAGTAGCCCACTGATCAATATGGTTCTCAACATTTCCAGTGGTTTGGTTTGTTGGCTTTGAGATGCTAGGATAATCCTATATACATGAATGGCTAAAACTAGCCTCTATAGGTGATGTTCACTAGCAACAATCTACAACTTGGTCAATGCTAATGGATTCATTATATGTATTCAATCCCAGTGGAAACAAGGCATTGAATCAAACAATTTCCAAGTTGGGAAACACAAAATTAAAGGTGAGAACACTTTTTTTCCTATGAATTGAAGCATCTAGAACATCAATACTCTAGTAACAAATAAACAAGTCCTTGAACATTGAGAAACAATCAAATAATTTTAATGAAGGAGTGAACAACCTGCATTCTTTTGCAACTAATTACCAATGTTGGTCATCTCACAAGTCTTAGACAACCAATGCAAGAGTATGAATTAAATACTCCATTTCAAATTACTAAGTGAAGATAAATCTACTCTTTTAATGAGCCTACCTAACATATGAACATTATTTGTCTATATATCTTTTGATTCCCATTCATGGCCAATTCCCTTCAATTCCACGAATTCCAAAATATTTTACTTCAACAATAATCATGTTTTCCCTTTGATATCATGCTTAGATGCAAAAAAAAATTTGTATCTGACACCAACCACCATGGGAGAAAGAGAAGATATAAATAGGCTATGTACGTCCTATAAGACCACCATACAACCATATGGGTGAGAAAAAACAACCCAAGGAGGATCAATTCATCTCAAGCAGTGAAATTGTAGTCCAATAAAAGAAGAATTCACACAAGTAAGGGAAAAAATGGCCCAAGGAGATGTAAATCCTCCAAGGAAAATGGGAAAAAATCCCAGCAGAATAGAATTCGATCAAGGAGTATTGAATCAACCAGAGGTGAGATGAAATTGACCAGAGAAAAAACTAATTTGACCCAACTATAATAAATTTGGCCCAGAGGTGCATATAGTTTGTGGTGAAGGTGAAATCTTAGCTAACAAGTAAATTAAACTTAGGAATTGAGAGGACGACTTGGAAGAGAGATAAATTCCCCAATAGATATTAGGATACCAATTTAGCAACTCCTAATTTAATCCCAACAAATCTGAAATGGGAGCCATTTATTCCCCATTTTTGAAATCACCCAATGGTGGAGGAAAAAGAGTTATTGGAATAAGTATAGGCTATCAAAACACTACAATATGAAGGTTAAATTCCAAACTACAGAGCTAGTTGTGTTCTCAGCTTTATAACTATCACAACCATGATTAAAATACTAAGAGCACCCATTAAAATACAAATATCAGTTTCAATAAACTACAAATTCCAATTAACACACTAGTATACACAACACATAGACCAAAACCAATACACATGGACACATTATTTACCTTACAAACCCAAATGGGGAAACCAACTTCAAATAGGGGCTCAATTATTTATTCAAGCCATCTCTAGTTATAGTGCTTCCATGGAATTATTTCCTCTTTCTCTCTTGGCCAAAAAGACCCTTTGAGAATGAAATTCATGAGAGAAATAGGGAGTGGTGGGGGGTAAGGGAAGGTCAACAGACATGACCCTTCCCTTCCCATTCCTCAACCTTCTCTCTTATTCATTTTTTTTTCTTTTCATTTAATTCTTTTTTTTTTCATTTTTGTCTCTTTCATATTTACATGTACTATGTTTTAAAATGTTTGCTAACCTTCATGAATTGCTAGATTAACTTTGCAAGTATTAATATTTACACCCCTTTGTCAGTTCAGATCCATTTCAGATCACACCGCCCCATTAAGAAGATTTTTGGTCTCCAAAATCCCGAAGAAACCAATCTGGATCAATGTGCCTTGTATCTACTTCTATAATGTAGCTCTGACTCCGGATCTAGCTCTAGATTGTGGCTCTAGCTACTGTATTTGGTCCCAGTTATGGATATAGCTTTGGTTGTTAGATCAATTGTTCTTGCAATGCAAAATTCTTCTCACTAACTCTCATCTTTGAGCAATCTCCAAATCTAAACTTTGGACTCAACATCCATTCCCATCTCCCTCTAGCTCTTAGAGTCCATCCATCTTGGAAACCAATGAATCCAAGTTGAATGTTTGTCTTCTTGTTCAGTGTGACCCTAGCACACTCCCATCACATAATAACTCCTCAAGGGAAGTGTGGTTGCATTCATTTGCTAGGATCAATTGCTTCTCGGCATGGAAACAACTCTTCATGGCTATGTCAATTGAATGATCGTCTTACATACCCCTACATGTCACTGAGCCATTCTTCAACCAACTTGCAATGAAATAGATGCCAGTGCATGCTTGAGATCCTTCTTTGCTCTCTCTTGCTTCCACCAAACCACTGCTTGCTTCATTTGTGATCCCGACCTCTTGTGTTGTTGTAACTCTTTGGACAATGTTTTCTTCTTGGGTTGGCGATGCAATGAATTCTTCATCGTGTTTACCCTTCACACTACACACTATTCTCTTTGTTATGTGGTTTTTGGGGTGAATATCAGGATGAATTGAGCAACACTTCGCTTCTCAATGGCCACTCAACTTGTAGTGGTGGAAAAACTCATGTTGTTGTTATAGGGACTATTTGAACTTCTCCTCCTCTTCATGTGCCTCTAATTTTGTTGTTGGATTGGAGACTTTAAAATAAATCTAACCTATGACATTTTGCTTGCTTCTCCCAACAAGATGTCACTTGATGGATTTTATTCCCACAAAATGAACAATCCTTCGAGTACCAACAACTCACAATGATATGACCTCTCTTCTTGTAGCAGTAACAAACAAGAGATGTATTTTTTGATGAATACCTCTTCTTCTTCTTCTTCTTCTTCTTACCCTGGTTGATTGGTTTGATACTTATTCCGAGTGATGGTGCATATTGAGTCTTCAATATCTTCTCATTGTTGTTTTTCTTCAATCCACTACAAAAAGGATGAAATGGTAGTGAGTTTCCTTCTTGCTACTCTTCCTTCTGATGAATAGGCCCAATTAGCCATATCCTTTTCCTTTCATAAAAGTGGTCTTCATGGTCATTGGATTTTCAATTCTACCATCGAATCCTAGGCCTTCATGCTTGAACCATGGGGTAGATACAATGGGGCGCAAGCTACCTTGTTTTCTCTTCCCTAGCCTTTGTCCATCATCGCACATCTGCCTTAGGATCTTGGAACTAATTCCTCTGGTATGCTTTTCAAAATCACTAAAATTCTCTGGCAAGGATTCCAAGGAAGGTGATCTTACCAAAGTGGTCTTAGTCACGGTGATGGCTTGGATAGTGGCAATGGAGGGTGGTATTGCTTCTGGATGCTCTTGGAAAACTGCTTGGATCTTTGTTAAGGCCTCCTGCTTTATTTCCAACTCTTTTTGTAGTTGTGCCATTATTTCTATGTTCCTATCCTCTTGCTATATATCAAATGAATGAGATTCTCTTCCAAGTGTACAATCTACATTATGTGCTTGTCCCAATCTTCCATGACCACACTGAGGGAATCTTGGCATTCTTCAAACTTCTTCTTTAGCAATGAAAATAGTTTGGTAGAGGTGTCAAGGTGCTTCTTGATATCTTCCATCCTCTTGTTGAACATATGGGCCTGCTCCTTTAAGTGTTCGTTCTCTTCACGAAGTTAAGAATTACTGGCCCTTAAGTATTCCAACTTTTCTTTGCTTTCTTCACCCATGCTGAAGTCTACAATGTTCTCTTTATATTTCTGGCAGCTATGTCATGATCAAGAATGCAATTGCTCTGATACCATTTGATTTGTAAATGAGGGACTTATATCCCACTCGCTTCACCAACATGGATCGTTTGCAGAAGTTAAGATTTGTTCTATGTTTCTATGTCTTGTATATAGCTCTTTGTTTTCGTAATGACTGCAAGACTTATGTCTTCTATGCAACCTTTTCTCACCATTATTCTAAAGGCATGTGAGGGTGGCTTTTTTTGTGTTATGGGTTACCTTGCTAGTTACTTGCTTGTGGTGTCTAGCAAGTCTTCTTCGCCTTTAGGTCTAGTTTCAAGACTTCAATGGATACAGTGTTATGGAAAACCAATGCCAATTATCAACAATAGAGAAACCCACTCATCAATATGGTTTTGAGCATCTCCACTTCTATTTCTAGTGGTTTGGTTTGTTGTCTTTGAGATGGCAGAATAATCTTTTGTACATGAATGGCTACAACCAACCTTTGTAGGTGATTTCCACTAGAAACAATCTACAACTTGGTCAATGCATATGGATTCACTACATGCATTCAAGCCTAGTGGAAATAATGCATCGACTTAAACAATTTCCAAGTTGGGAAACAAGGCATGAAAGGTGAGAAAACTTTTTATGCTATGAGTTGAGGTATCCAAAATATCAATACTCCAATAAAAAATGCACGAGTCCTTAAACATCGAGAAACAAATCAAATATTGTTAATAAATCATTGAACAACCTAGATTCTTTTGCAACTAATTACCAATGTTGGTCATCTCACAAGTATTAGACAACTAATGCAAGAATCTAAATTAAATGCTCTATTTCAAATTACTAAGTGAAGATAACTCTACTATTTGCATGATCCTACTTAGAAGATGAACATTGTTTATCTGTATATCTTCCAATTCCTAGTCATGGAAAATTCCCTTAACTTCTGCAAATGCCAAAATGTTTTTCTTCAAAAATAGTCATTTCCCCCCTTTACTATCATGTTCAAATGAAAAAAACATTTTGTATCTAATGTTATCCACTATGGAGAGAAAGAGAAAGTGTCCACGGGATACATATGACCTGTACAACCATCATACAACTGCATGGGTGAGAGAAAATGACCCAAGGAGGATCAATTTTCCCTAGGCACTGAAATTGCAGTCCAAGAAAATAAGAATTCACTTAGGTAGGAAAAAATCGGCCTAGGGAGATGTAAATCCACCTAGGATTATGGGAAAATGTCCCAGCATAATAGAATTCAACCAAGAAGTAACCAATTGACCAAAGGTGAGATGAAATCGACTAGAAAACTAAAATATAAAGAAGAAGAAAAAAAAAACTAATTCAAGCCAGCTATAAGAAATTTAGCCCAGATGTGCATACGAAATATTAGACAACAAGAAAATAAAACTTAGGAATTGAGAGGACAACCTTGGAAGAGAGAGAAATTCCCCAACAACGCTTAGGATGCCAATTTAGTGTAGATTTTCGAGGTCCTATGAGGCTGCCAACTAAGGTTTGTCTTTGACCTTAGTTTGGCTCTAAGTTTCAACTTTGTGGTTGTCCCTTGTTGTTGTTTTAGGACAGAAAACGGTCACCAACTTTCAGCTCAATATTTTGATGGTTAAGTGTCCTTTTGAGGTGCCCTTGCAAGTGTTTTCTTTACTCAATGTTAGCACATACAATATACATCAAAATAAATAACACTACCTCTAGATGTTTTAACTTTAAAATGTTGATCTACACTTATAAGCATGCATGAAATTGACACATATGTTTTTGGTCAACATGACCATGGAAAACCCCCCCCACAGGGAAAACCAGTTTGGAGCGGATATATATAGAAGGCCTCAAAGAAAAATTTACAACATAGGAAACATATACAAGTGAACCTGGTACAATAGCAACCACTCTCAGATGCCTTGGAGTTCCTTGAAGACATCCCCACAAGCCTTGTGAAGTAAGGCACCCCTTGCCTTGGTGTGCCTTTCTTTGTCTTTATCCTGATGCCTTTTCTTTGACTTTTCCTTTGTTGCCTTTAACCTTGCCTTTGCCTTTTCCTTGCCTTTGTAGTAGCTCCCTCCTCTCAAGATAGCCACCCATAAAAAGATAGTGTGCCCCTCTTCTCAAGTGTGCTCCCTCCTCAAGCAAAAATTCCAAATGGTGTTCCCTCCCTCACACTTGTGCCTTCTACTCATAAGAATGCGCTTAAGTGAATGAAAGATGCCTCTCCTCAAGATAGGAGACTCTCCATGGCTAGATTTGCCCTCCAAAAATCTAGAGTGCACCCTCCTCTAGCATGTGCGCCCCTCCTCCATAGAATGCGCCCTCCTCCTAGATGCCTTTTCCCTCACTCATAAAGACTCCCTCTATAGCTATAGAGCAAGCCTCAACCATATGAGTGATCCTCCAAAAAGTTAATGAATCTTCCTCTACTAGAAGTGTGCCCCTCTCCTCAATTTTCACCCCTCCTCTAGTAAATGTGCCTCCCTCCACAAGCATGCACCGTCCTCCTAGAAATGGCTAAGACTCCATGGAATACCTCTCCAAGAAAGCTCCTCTCAACCAATGACTTCCTCCTCAAACCCTCAAGCTTGTGCGCCCTCCTCTCCTCAAGATTTGTGCCCAAGTGCTCCTTCTCATCTCCTCTCCTCTCAAGTGAAGAATAAGTCTCATAAATGCACTATACCCTCCTTTAGCCTCCTTTGGCCAAACCCTAAAAGATCAATGGCCTACATTCAATCTATCCAAGTCTAATCAATGGGTGAGATTCAATCCCTAAATCTCACTTAGGAAACCGACTTTCCTTAGTTTGTTTTATGTCTATTAATTCACCCACTTTGTGAATTAATTGTCATGTTAATGACTTAAGTGACATATTTCACTTTTGACTTAAATCTCCTAAGTCAAAGTGAAATTAGAATCATAAAGTATAGTACAAGGGTAATATTCTCCCCCTTTGTGTTTAGAGACTCATAAACACATGGGGACCACTTTCCAAGGTACCCATAGCTTAACACTCCCTCTTTTCGAGGAAAGTGACCGCCACCACCAATATCATCCCTATAGTGGACATGGGTGCCTCCTGGCATATAATCGGTGAGTATGGTTGTACCTTGATAAATGAAAGTAGTCTCTGTCACATATCTGCTCAATCTATGTGATCTATATATGGAAGTGTCTCTCCACCTATCCAAGATCACCTAGATCTTGGTATCTCCCACCAAGGATATCTACCTCCTAGAATCTTGCCAACAGTAACTACTCTTGGCCTCTCACTAAGAGTCATTCTCTTGGCATCTCACCAAGAGTCTCCCCTTCTTGGTATCTCACCAAGAGTACCTTGATCTCGACATCTCACCAAGATCCTCAACTTGGCCTCTCGCCAAGTAGCTTCCACCTGAAGTGGATCCAGAATCTTATTTGTTTGTCTCTGTAGCCAAGTCAGGCTCAAGCCTCCGTGGTGTCCTGCCGCTCCTCCTCATCAATCTTTGATGCTCTAAAGCCCCTGCACCAAACCTCTATCTTGACATCTCTGAAACTGAAGTTGTCCCAGGTGGACCAGTCACCCCTGCTAATGGTGTCCAAGGAAACTAAGTCTGAGCTCCCTCTGAATCACTATTATGAGTCAATAGGTCATCCTCAACTGTATCTCCCCACCTAATGTTGGATGGTGTAACAACTGACAAAGAACTGGTGAATGCACAATCTCTCGCAAACTGTGTATCGAACTCAAGCTCCTCTATTGTTGCTTCTGAAACATCTTGTTTCTTCTTCTTATTCTTGGGACATTGTTCTGCATAGTGAACCATCTCTCCACAAGAAAATCATCTCATTATGTTCATGTCTCTCTTCTTCCCACTGCTGCTCTCTCCTCCACGTGGTGGGGCCCCAAACTTGGGACCTTGCCAACCTCCTCGGCTGGTCTTTTTCTTGCCCTTTTTCGAAAGAGCATGATCCTCATCACCCTGCACTGTCTGATGATGATGTTGTCTAGAAGCCTCTGCCAGAAGTCTAGTCTCCTCTTGAACGAAGTCATCCCACATCCTCTCCCATGTGGGCATGAACTCCCCAGAAACAATGCCACGAACGAATGGACCCCATGGTTTGGTAAAGTTGTTTAAGGTTGTCCTCACCATAGAATTGGGTTCCACCACCTCTCCGACGGCTCCAGGCTCGTCTATGATCTAGGTGTATAGACCAAGGAAAGAAATAACCGACTCATCCTCGAGCATGTGAATGCCCCTCGGTGGATCATGAAAAACCATCTTCTGGTTTTCATAAGAGCTCTGATAAAGCTTACATAGAGATTCCCACATACCATATGCCCAAGCTTTCCTAGTCAAGTGGGGAATGATGTGATCCTGCACTGAATCACATATCGTTCTCTTTTTCTTGTTGTTCTCTTCCTAATCTCTGTTAACAAGATGGGAGCAGTAGCAGGAGGAACAACCACATGCGTCTCAACTATATCCCATAGTTCAAGGTCCTCCAAGACAAAGACAATCCTCGCCTTCCAAGGCGACCATTTGCTAGCTCCAGCTAGCCTATCCTCCGCACACATCTAAGATGCTGACATGACTGCCAAACTGCACTCCAACTGATTCTCCAACTACAAAGGAACGTTGCCTCACTCCTGTCAACACATGTGTGAAAAGAGGCAAATGAACACCGACCTCATTGCTATCAATATAGGTTTGAAAAGAGGTCGTGAAATACAGCCTCACTCCTATCCACGCAGGTGTGAAAAGAAGTTGTCCACAAGTCTCAAAAATCAGCCCTGAACTGCGCAACAAATCTTCCCACAAACTGTCCACAAACTTTGTCAACAAGCTGTCCAAAATCTGCCCTGAACTGTCTACAAAAATGCTCGAAAATCAACGAGTCTAAGACACCATTGGCGCCTTGATTTCTGAGTTGNCAAAAATGCTCGAAAATCAACGAGTCTAAGACACCATTGGCTCTGATACTATGTAGATTTTTGAGGACCTATGACGCTGCCAACTAAGGTCTGTCTTTGACCTTAGTTTGGCTATAAGTTTCAACTCTGTGGCTGTCCCTTGCTGTTGTTTTAGGACAACAGATTGTCACCAACTTTCAACTCAATATTTTGATGGTTAAGTGTCCTTTTGAGGTGCCCTTGCAATTGTTTTCTTTACTCAATGTTAGCACATGAAATATACATAAAAAAAAAAGAACACTACCTCTAGATATTTTAACTTTAAAATGTTGATCTACACTTCTAAGCATGCATGAAATTGACACATATGTTTTTGTTCAACATGACCCTGGAAAACCCCCCCCATGGGGAAAACCAGTTTGAAGCAGATATATATAGAAGGCCTCAAAGCAAAATGTACAACATGGGAAACACATACAAGTGAACCTAGTATAATAGAAACCACTCTCGGATGCCTTGGAGTTCCTTGAATATCTCCCCACAAGCCTTGTGAAGTAAGGCGCCCCTTGTCTTGGTGTTCCTTTCTTCCTTTGCTTGCCTTTGTATTTATCATGATGCCTTTGCTTTGACTTTTCCTTTGCTTCCTTTAACCTTGCCTTTTCCTTTTCCTTTCCTTTGTAGTATCTCCCTCCTCTCAAGATAGCCACCCAAAAAGAGATAGTGCGCCCCCTCCTCAAGAAAAAACTCCAAATGGTGCACCCTCCTTCACACTTGCGCCGTCTACTCATAAGAATGCACCTAAGTGAATGAAAGAGGCCTCTCCTCAAGATAGGAGACTCTCCATGGCTAGAGGCGCCCTCCAAAACTATAGAGTGTGCCCGTCCTCCATAGAATGTGCCCTCCTCCTAGATGCTTGCGCCCTCACTCATAAAGACTCCCTCTATAGCTCTAGAGAAAGCCTCAACCATATGAGTGATCCTCCAACAAGTGAATGAGGCATTCTCTACTAGAAGTGCACCCCTCTCCTCAAGTTGTGCCCCTCCTCTAGTAAATGCGCCTCCCTCCACAAGCATGTGCCCTCCTCCTAGAAATGGCTAAGACTCCATGGAAGACCTCTCCAAGCAAGCTCCTCTCAAGCAATGGATTCTTCCTCAAACCCTCAAGCTTGTGTGCCCTCCTCTCCTCAAGATTTGTGCCCAAGTGCTCCTTCTCATCTCCTCTCCTCTCCTCTCAAGTGAAGAATAAGTCTCATAAATGCACTATACCCTTCTTTAGCCTCCTTTGGACAAACCCTAAAAGATCAATGGTCTAGATTCAATCTAGCCAAGTCTAATCAATGGGTGAGATTCAATCCCTAAATCTCACTTAGGAAACCGACCTTCCTTAGTTTGCTTTATGTCTATTAATTCACCCACTTTGTGAATTAATTGTCACTTTAATGATTTAAGTGACATATTTCACTTTTGACTTAAATCTCCTAAGTCAAAGTGAAATTAGAATCATAAAGTAAAGTACAAGGGTAATAGTCTCCCCCTTTGTGTTTAGAGACTTATAAACACATGGGGACCACTTTCCAAGGTACCCAAATCTCAACATTTAGCAACTCCTAATTTAATCACAACAACTCCAGAATGGGATCCATCGATTCCCCATTTCTGAAATCACCCAATGGTGGAGGAGAGAGATATGTTGGAATAAGCATTGGCTATCAAAATAGTACAATATGAAGGAAAACTTCCAAAACTATAGAGCTAGCTGAATTCTAAACTTTATAACTATCACAACAACTATTAAGATACTACAGATTACCCATAACAAACAAACAACAATTTTAATATAAAAAAAATGCCAATTAACATTGTATCATACTCAACACATAGACCAAAACTAATGCACATTGACACATTATTTACCCTGGAAACCAAAATGGGAAAAGTAGCTTCGAATGGGAGCTCGGTTCTTTATTTAGAAAATCTTTAGTTATATTGCTTCCATGGCATTATGTCCTCTTTCTCTCTTGGCCAAAAATACCCTTTGAGAATGAAATTCATGAGAGAAATAAGGAGTAGTGGGGGGTAAGGGAAGGCGAAAAACCATGGCCCTTCACTCCCATTCCTCAACATTCTTTTCTATTTTTTTTCTTTTCATTTATATTTTTCCAACTTTTGTCTCATTCATCTTTACATGTACTCTATTCTACAATGTTTTCTAACCTTCATGAATTTCCATATTAAACTTGAAAGTACTGAGTCTTACACTCCTTTGTCGGTTTGGATACATTTTGGATAAAAACTACCACTATGGCCTTGTTAGATGCATTAGTATGAATGTGGAAAGAGATGTCCCACCTAGGGGATTGCAAAACAAGTATTGTTTTGAGATTTTATTTAATAGATTCACGTTTTTTTGGCATGTTGTTGTCCATCAAATTTCATTGTCCTTGGACAAAAAAGTGAACAAAGGGGAGGCTAGTTTGTTGAAGTATTTGATAAACCTCTTGTAGTATCATTCATGTCCAAGGAATCTCCTTACATATTTTTTCTTTTAAGGTGTAGTAAGGTACTCAATCATGTTCATTTTTCTTTGGTCTACTTCAATTCCCTGTAGGAGCTACACTGACCCAAGATAACCCCCTCACTCAAAAAATGTTTCATTTCTCATGCATCCATGAGAGGTTCATTTATTCACACCTCTTCATTACTTTATCAAGTTTGGTCAAGGCCTCTTGAAAGTAATTTCCATAAGGTGTGAAATAATCCATGTAGATTTCTACAATGTCATGGATGAGATTTGAAAAAATGCTAAATACAACCCTTTGAAAGATTGCAGGGGCATTACAAAGACCAAAGGGAAGGACCTTGTAGGAAAATGTTCCCCAAGGACAAGTGAAGGTGGTTTTATCTTGGTCCTCAAGGCTGATTTGAATATGAGTGTACCCACTAAACCTATCTAAGAATGAGAAGAAACTTTTTCTTACTAGGACATCTAGTAGTTGGTCAATGAAAGGCGGGGGGGAATGTTCTTTCCTAGTGGATTTTTTGAGTTCTCTATAGTCCAAACATACTCTCCATTTTTTTATTCTTTTTAGGTACAATAACCAGGGCATTCACTATCATAAATAGGATAGATGAATCTGGCATCTAATAGTTTATGTAGTTCTTCTTTGACAATGTATTTTAGAGTAGGTTTCATTCTCCTTTGGGGTTTCCTAATGGGTATACAATCATCCTTGATGTAGATATGATGAGTAAAAATATCTAGATGAATTCCTTTCATGTCCTTGTAATCCCATGCAAAAGCTGCAGTATAATGTCTAAGGACAACCAACAATTTATGCGTTTGTTCATTAGTCAAACTAATGTTGATTTTCATAGTTTTTGAAAGGTAGATTTTCACTGTTTTGACTGTTGTATTGTCAATCTCAACAATGAGTAATGTTTTCCATAAATCCTCTTTTAAATAAATAGAAGTTTCAGGTTGTTGTGGTCATTCATGTGCATCAAAACCATCAACTTTTAC
>JASDQU010374739.1:11164-22565 GCA_032191745.1 Picea mariana | reverse complement strand
TTTTGTCGCCATTATTATTTGAATACTCATTTATATGTTGTAAACAATTAATCCTACACACACATTAGCATAGTTTCCTAGACTAGCCAAGTCATGAACATTACAGAGGAAATGCTTCGTGACCTATGAGAAATGGAAGTTATATTTATACCATCTGTCCCCGATAACCTTGAGCATTGGAAAGTTTTCAATGATGATGCTCAAATACTTTGTTTCTTACAGAGCAACAAGGACTTTTTAGATAGCCAAGTTAATTTCTTGGTTGAATCCATGAACTTGAGGGTTAAAAACCTGCCAAACGACACTCTTCCCAAGGGAGTTGTTTCTTTAGAAAGGATGTTTTATAGACATGATATGTATAAGGGGAACCTGTTGTTGATCAATTTGATGAAGCCTTTGAGTTTAATCTAGGTTTAGATAATAATCTTAGAATGATCAAAATAGGGAAGGGAACCACTCCCGCTAAAAGTGAAAGCATAATAAACCTTGTCTGAGAATCTAAAGATGTCTTTGCTTGGTCATATGATGATTTAAAGGCATATAAGGGAGACATTATCCAAAACACCATTCCTCTCAAGGAGGGAGCCAAACCATTTAGACAAAAATTGAGACATATTAACCCTAAGTTGGCTCCCCTAATCCATAAAGAAATCCAAAAGATGGTTGATGCTAAGATTATAGCTCCTATTAGATATACCTCATGGATGGCTAACCTGGTAGTGGTCCATAAGAAGATTGGAGATATTTGATTATGTGTGGACTTTAGGAACCTCAATCAATTATCTCTCAAAGACAATTATCCTCTCCCGAACATAGAACATTTGTTGCAAAGGGTTATTGGTGCAAGAATGATAACTATGCTAGATGGTGTTTCGGGGTACAACCAATTTTTAGTCTAGGAGGATCAACTTAATACCTTCCTTACCACCCCTTGGGGAACTTTCATGTATTTGAGGATGCCTTTTGCCCTTATGAATGTTGGATCCACTTTTCAAAGAGCGATGGACTTTGCCTTTAAAGTCTTGATAGGGAAAATCATAGAGATGTACCAAGATCATTTAACGATTGTTGCTAAGGAGAGAAATGCACACATTTCACACATTGGGAAAATCTTTGAACGATGTAGGAAGTACAATATTTCCCTAAATCCTAAGAAATGATTTTTGGTATTGATAAAGGAAAATTATTGGGTCATATTGTCTCTAAAGACGATATTTCTGTTGCTCCAGAAAGGATTGAATCTATTAAGAAAATCCCTCCCCCAGTTAGTAAGAAGTCTTTGCAATCATTCTTTGATAATATTAACTTTGTAAGGAGATTCATTCCAAACTTTGTTGAGAAAGTTAAGCCAATGAATGTCTTATTAAAGAAATACGTCGTGTTCAAATGGGATGATAGTAGTATGAAATCTTCTGAAGATATTAAGGAGGCGATTACTATGGCACATGTCCTTGTTAGTTGTAATATCCCCTTCCAATTGATTTCTCTTGGCGGATGACTTAGTGGTCTATCTGATTCTTGTAGGTTATAGTCGATGAAAAAGGGGATTAATTGATTATTTGATGTCATTTGGGTGAAAAAGGTAATGTTTATAAAGTGACATTAAGTAATTAAGTAAAATGAGATGTTCTAAAGTGACTTTGGGAAAAGATTAAAAGTGAACCTTATAAAGTCACTTTAATTATTTAAGTGAGGGTAAAAAGGTGAAAGAGTCAGCAAAAACGGTGAAAGGGGAAATAAAAGAAAGATGATAGTTCATTCTCTCATTATTCTTCATCATTTTTCAAAATCGATTTGAAGAGAGCTCTTGTGGCTTGACTTGCTAGGGTTGTGCAACAAAACCCTTGTGGAGAATTGGTTTCGGTGGTGGAAGATTCCACCCTAGCTGATTGGTGGGGAAAATCATTCATATTTTCCATTTGCATTCTGAAATATCCCAAATCCCTCAGATTCGGATATTTACTGTTGCTATTGGTGATCTAATTGTAGATCTCTTGCGTTGGGGTTTCTGGCTGAGTTTTGGAAAGGTTTCTGGTTGAGTTTTTGTTGTGTTTATGTGTTTTATATCATGCATGTGATTATTTTGGAACCATGAACAACTCAATAGCTTTATTAAGTAAAATAACAAGAATTACAATATAGCATGCGAAAAATAAAGGAAATAACTTCAACTAGATCTCGTAGAGAATGACCTTAGTTGGAATAAAATGCCAAACACTAAAGAAAATACCTGTAACAATAGAGACATGCGGATCTATGGTTGGCACTGAAGATCCACTGCATGTGTGGCCGAATATGCTGCATGCAACCAGAAATGCCTCCAACAACTACTGCTGAAGACTGGAAATCTCGCCCTGGTGGCTAGACTTGTCGGAGCAGCCTGAAAACTATCTCAGAATGGTCACCCTGTTGCATAGTACACTTCCCCTATCTACTGCTTTCATATCTGACCCTCTTCTGATCTACCAGAACCCCAAATGGATTCCCTCAACCCTTGCGCACTTCCCTCAGCTGGATATCACGATTTTGATGTTTTACCAAGCAGAATACGATGATAACTGTCTCAATGGAAGTGCCTCAGTCTCCTCTCCACCGGGTCAGAAGGATTTTTCCTGATTCACGCCTAGTTGGGCCTAGAGACCCCAATCTGTTCCGTCAAACCTAACACACCTCCCCGGTGAAGTGCACACTAGTCTGCTTTGTGCTTGTATGTTGTTGTAGAATGAAGATGAAGCTCGATGAAGCATCATAATGGTACTTCCGACGACTAGGGTGTGTCTCTCAACGTCGAAACATGTCTTGGGTGGTGGTTTCCTCCAAAAATCCCCAAAACAATAGAAGGTCAACCCCTCCTCTCTGAAGCCTGTTTTCCAATTTACAAATCAACATAATGACCAATTAGGTCGACTTTTCTCCCTTTTTACCTCTTCTCATCTAATTCTTCGTTCACTTACTTAGTTAAATGACTTTTCTCCTAAGTTATGATTTAATGTTCACTTGAGTCATTTAGACCCCCTTTTTGTTCTAATTAGATGTTCACTTTACCACTTAAGTGAATTTTTCCCTAAGTTTCACCTCAATAATTAATTAAGTCACTTAAACCTCCTTTTTTCTCCTTTTACCTCCTTAATCTCACTTTTAGGTTAGACTTTGGTGAATGACATTAGCCAGAGGTGTTATTCCTCTTTTTGTCTCGACTATAGTCTACGGGAACATATAGACTACTAAGTCTCTCCATGTAGAACCCATCACTAGGAAAGGGACATTACAATCCTCCCTTCCCGAGATTGGTTGTCCTCAAGCAACATCAAACCTGAGTGTTGTAGAATCATCTACCCCTCCCAAGTAGCATCCTCCACTGGAAGTTCCCTCCACATGAAAATGAAATCCCTGATAACCCTACGCCTCAACTTGTGCTCTAGTACCTCCTCTGGTACCAACTCCAAATGACCCTCCTCGTCTAATGGTGGCAACTCCTTTGATGTAGTAATTTGTTGTCCCACTGCCTTCTGAAGGCATGAAACGTGGAACACATTGTGTATCTTTCTACCCTCCTAATGATCCTGTAGGGCCCATAGAACCTGGGTTTTAATTTTTCTGCACCACTCTTCTTCAGAGAGGACTGTTTGCATGGTTGTAATTGCATAAATACCAAATCCCCCACCTCAAAGTTGCGCTCAACTCTCTGGCGATCTGCGTACATCTTTTGTTGGTTTTGTGCTGCCTGATGATTCTCCTTCAAAGTTTTGAGGATGTTTTGGCTTTCCTATATCCATTCCTTGGCTCCCCGAGCTCTACTCTCTCCAAATACTGTCTCCAAAAATGAAGGTGCGTCGTACCCATATAGAGCTTTGAATGGTGTCATCCTGGTTAACATGTGATATGTTGTATTATAGCAATACTTACCCATATGAAGCCATTTCACCCACATATGTTGTTGTCCCCCTACATAGTTCCGCAAATACCCCTCCACCCATTTTTTGATGATCTTTGCTTGTCTGACGATCTATGGATGGTAAATGGTACTCGTATTCAACTTTGTGCCCACTAACTTGAATAGCTCCTGCCAACATGCACTAATAAACCGCCCATCTCTGTCACTAACTATTTTCCTGGGTAGCTCTTGAAACCTAAAGACCTCCCTGAAAAATAGCTCTGCCACCTGCACGACCTTGTAGTCTGTAGGTATTGCGGAGAAATGTGCGAACTTGGTTAGTCTGTCAACCACCACAAAAATACAGTGCCTACCTTGCACCCTAGGTAGTCCTGTGATAAAATCCATGTAAATGCTCTCCCATTTCTACTCCAGAATGGGTAGAGGTTGAAGTAATCCCGATGGGTGTGTCTGCTCAGACCTTTTATGTTGACAAGTCACACACTCCCAAATGTGTCTCAGTACATCATCCACGAGACTCTTCCATGAGAATCTCTCTCTGATTTTCTTGTATGTCTTGAAGTACCCTTGATTCCCGG
The DNA here is from genome assembly GCA_032191745.1 of Picea mariana. NCBI lineage: Eukaryota > Viridiplantae > Streptophyta > Pinopsida > Pinales > Pinaceae > Picea > Picea mariana. The sequence goes on along the minus strand of JASDQU010374739.1, from coordinate 18,092 downwards.
CTAAGGGTGAATCATGACAGGCCTTCAAAATCTTTTCCTTCAAGGCAGATTCTAGAACTAAGTAGATCTTGTCCTTGTAGAAAATGGCATCATCTAGTACCTGGTATCTACCATCTACCACTTTCCCATCCATAACCTCACAGATGAATCTGTTCTTTGAGTATTCCACCAACAAGTGTGCCTTCCAATCTGTGCATAAGTCCATCATCGAACAACTCGTTGGTCTCCTGGACAAGGAATCTGCTACGACATTCCTTTTTCCTTTAACATACTCGATGTCAAAGTCAATGGCATGGACCTTCGAAACTCATTTATGTTGTCTCTCATTGAGGTCCGTCTGATCCAAGAAATATTTCAAACTGTTGTGATCTGTCTTCACCAGAAATATGTTGCCTACCAAATATTGTTTGAATTTCGTGAGTGCATGCATGATGGCTAGCATCTCTTTGTCGTAGATGGAGTAGGTTTTTCCGGACTCATTGAGNGTTGTAATTGCATAAATACCAAATCCCCCACCTCAAAGTTGCGCTCAACTCTCTGGCGATTTGTGTACATCTTTTGTTGGTTCTGTGCTGCCTGATGATTCTCCTTCAAAGTTTTGAGGATGTTTTGGCTTTCCTATATCCAGTCCTTGGCTCCCCGAGCCCTACTCTCTCCAAATACTGTCTCCAAAAATGAAGGTGCGTCGTACCCATATAGAGCTCTGAATGGTGTCATCCTGGTTAACATGTGATATGTTGTATTATAGCAATACTTACCCATATGAAGCCATTTCACCCACATATGTTGTTGCCCCCCTACATAGTTCCGTAGATACCCCTCCACCCATTTGCTGATGATCTTTGCCTGTCTGTCGATCTATGGATGGTAAATGGTACTCGTATCCAACTTTGTGCCCACTAACTTGAATAGCTCTTGCCAACATGCACTAATAAACCACCCATCTCTGTCACTAACTATTTGCCTGGGTAGCTCGTGAAACCTAAAGACCTCCCTGAAAAATAGCTCTGCCACCTGCACGACCTTGTAGTTTGTCGGTATTGCGGAGAAATGTGCGAACTTGGTCAGTCTGTCAACCACCACAAAAATACAGTGCCTACCTTGCACCCTAGGTAGTCCTGTGATGAAATCCATGTAAATGCTCTCCCATTTCTACTCCAGAATGGGTAGAGGCTGAAGTAATCCCGATGGGTGTGTCTGCTCAGACCTTTTATGTTGACAAGTCACACACTCCCAAATGTGTCTTAGTACATCATCCTTGAGACTCTTCCATGAGAATCTCTCTCTGATTTTCTTGTATGTCTTGAAGTACCCTTGATTCTCGGCTAAGGGTGAATCATGACAGGCCTTCAAAATCTTTTCCTTCAAGGCAGAATCTAGAACTAAGTAGATCTTGTCCTTGTAGAAAATGGCGTCATCTAGTACCTAGTATCTTCCATCTACCACTTTCCCATCCATAACCTCACAGGTGAATCTGTTCTTTGAGTATTCCACCAACAAGTGTGCCTTCCAATCTGTGCATAAGTCCATCATTGAACAACTCGTTGGTCTCCTGGACAAGGAATCTGCTACGACATTCCTTTTTCCTTTAACATACTCGATGTCAAAGTCAATGGCATGGACCTTTGGAACTCATTTATGTTGTCTCTCACTGAGGTTCGTCTGATCCAAGAAATATTTCAAACTGTTGTGATCTGTCTTCACCAGAAATATGTTGCCTACCAAATATTGTCTGAATTTCGTGAGTGCATGCATGATGGCTAGCATCTATTTGTCGTAGATGGAGTAGGTTTTTCCGGACTCATTGAGCTTCTGACTCTCAAAGACAATAGGGTGACCCCCCTGCATAAAAAATGCTCCAATCCCCTCGCCTAATGCGTCGCACTCCAGGACAAAGGCCTGTGAAAAATCGGGAAGTGCTAGAACATGACATGTGCTCATAACCTCCTTAATTTTCTCAAAGGTGCGTTGTGACTCCTCTGTCGAATGGAAAGCACCTTTCTTTGTCAGATTGGTGAGTGGTGCTCCCAACTGATAAAACCCTTTGATGAACCGCTTGTAGTAATTGCACAACCCAAAGAATCCCCTCAACTCTGTGATGTTCTTGGGTGTTGGCCAATCCTGAATGGCCCTGATCTTCTCCTGATGTACCTGTACCCCCTTCCCGTTGATAATGTGACCCAGGTATAGTAGCTCTCTGATACTGAATAAACACTTGGATTCTTTGCCATGTAATGATTGCAACTGCATAATGCTCAGAACCTCATCCAAGTGTGTCAAATTTTCTTCCCAAGTCTTGTTGTAAATTAGGATGTTGTCGAAGAATACCAGAAGATACTTCCACAACTGTTCTCTGAAGATGTGATTCATACAAGACTAGAATGTGGTCGGTGCGTTGGCCAATCCAAAAGGCATGAACAAAAACTCAAAATGCCCAAAATGGCATCGGAAAGTTGTCTTCTCAATATCCTACTCCTTGATACTGATTTGATGATAATCAGAGTGAAGATCTATTTTGGTGAAGAAGACTGCCCCATGTAGCTCGTCCATCAACTCATTAATGCGTGGAATAGGGTACATGTTCTTAATAGTCTTCTTATTAAGTTCTCAGTAATTTATGCACATCCTCAGTGTGCCATCCTTCTTCAGGACCAATACAACTGACGAAGCAAAAGGATTAGTGTTGGGCCTGATGTGTCCCATCACAAGCAACTCCTTGATTGCTTTCTCAATCTCGTCCTTGAATCTTTTGGGATATCTGTACGGTGCGATGATCATTGGTGTCGCCCCTGCCTCTAACTCAATCTTATGCTCAAATCCCTTATCGGGTGGACGACCTAGTGGTATCGATACGAACACCGGCTCATACTTACCCAAGAGTTCTATGATATGTGGGTGATATTGTTTCTTGCCCTCTGCATCCCTTTTGGTGGTAATCAAGCAATTTGTCGCATATGCTACATCCCCATTTCTGAAGATCCTCTCCATCCTATTTGTTTTTACTACCCATGGTGCCCATGTAGACATGCCTCTCAACACTACCTTCGACCCATTTTCATATCTAAAGCTCATCGTCAAGGTTCAGTAGTTGAACCCAATATATCCTAGTGAATACAACCACTGAACACCCAATATTGCATCTATGTATGACAAGTCAACTACGTAGAAAGTATATGTCACTGTGTAGTTGCCTAGTTTGACTTCTAGGTTCGGTACTATGTCCAAGCAAGTCATGGTATAACCGTCGACCACTGCTACTGTAAACCCCTGAAACTCCTTCGTCTGTAAGCCCCTCATGGCTACTAATGTTTCATCTATGAAGTTATGGGTTGCCCCACCATCTACTAATGTTGTGATGCGTTGTGATGGTGTTGAATTTGGGTACCCCTGAAAAGGTTGCTATGGTGCCTCCTTTCACTGGTCTCTAAGGTTTTGTTTCCCCCCTGTTGTGAATCTATTTGTGGTGGGGGTCTCTGTGCAGGTTGTCCCTCCTCAAGTGTGGCCTCCTCCTATGAGTTATTGCCGAAAGTCGGATTGATCTCCTCCTCCTCATTGTCTGAGACTACTTCTATATAGTGGATTTGTCCCTTGCCCATGCATCGGTTCCCTGGGACCCATGGATCTCTGCATGTGAATCATAGCTTCTTCCTCATCAATTATTTCAGCTTGGTCTCATCATCCAATTTTGTTTTTCCTTTCCAATCCCTTTGAGGATTCCTCTGATCCTTATCTCTCTATGGTATAAAAGGTTTGATGAAGGTCTTTTGTTTATGCATTGAGTCCCCCATGTCTCTAGTGCGTATGATAACATCCTGTAGGGTGCGAGACTTAAAGGCCTTAACCCAACCCCTCAATGTCTCTGTCAATGCCTCAATGAAAATCATCACCAACTGATGCTCAGATATGTTGAAAAATGCAACTGCTTTTTGCTGAAACTCTGTGATGATGGCCTCGACTGATCCGATCTACCTCAACTATGTCAAGTCCCTGAAATGGAGCTCTGGATCCATCCTGTCAAATCTCTCCATCAAACGCTCAGTGAACTCCAAGTAGGATGTGATGTGGTTGTGACCCAAGGTCACCAGCCCATGGTACCACCACTCGTGGGCACCCCCCTCCAAATGAAATGTAGTGAAATTGATCGCCTTTGACTCTGACATTTGATTTAGCTTGAAATACGTGTCAAGCTTCTGCACCCATGCTTGAGCGGAACATTTAGCCAAACCGTCGAAAGAGGGAATTGTCAATTTTTTGAATTTCTTGATAAAATCTATGTTTTGTGGTTGCATGTTGCCCCTCTACGCCTCCTTGGGCCTGTTTTGATACTGGATCGAACAATAGTCCATCAGACTCATGTCTGCGTGAAACTTTGGACCTAGTGCCAAGTAGTCTCGTATGTACTCTGCAAAGGGATCTGCTTGCCCTGTCTGCCCCTGTCTTGGTTGGCCCTATTCTGGATATCCTGTCTGAAAATGTGGGAGTAGAGGTCTGGGTATCCTCCCTGTTGAAGTGTAGGTACGAGTGGGTGTCATTTGTCCACCTGTACTTGCTACATTCTCACTAAAGCCACTCGCTCCACTTCCCTCGTGTCATGTATGACCAACTGCTCCCCCTACTATGCTAGCACCAATCGTGTTGAAGTTGTTCTAGATGATCTGGGAGTTAAGCGCCATCTGCGTTATGGCATTCCTCATCTCTTGTTGTCCTCTGGCTAGGCCATTCAACATGGCCCTTGTCTTGTCAAAAGGTTTCTCTGAGCCACCCCCACTTCCCTCCAGGTAGTCCTCTCTGGGACCCATATCCCCCTCGTCCTCTGCCTTTGTCTCTGCACTAATGTGGTATTTGTAATCCGTCTTAACTTCTGAACCTGAACTGATGTGGAAGGGGTTGTAGTCCCTTCTGTTTTGGTACCTTATGTCCCTACTATGGCTCCTGCGATACTGTATGTACTCGTCTCCGATGTGACTCCTACATGGTGAATGAATTTCCCTTGTTCCCAGAATCATGGAGTCATGAGTCAAGCTTCTTCACAGGCCGACATGAAGAAAGCTCAGATACCACTGAATTATCCCAAATCCCTCAGATCTGGATATTTATTGTTGCTACTGGTGATCTAATTGCAGATCTATTGTGCTCGGATTTCTGGCTGTGTTTTTGTTGTGTTTATATGTTTTATACCATGCATTCGATTGTTTTGGAACCGAGAACAACTCAATAGCTTTATTAAGTAAAATAACATGAATTACAATATAGCATGTGAACAATAAAGGAAATAACCTCGGTTAGATCTCATAGAGCATGACCTTAGCTGGAATACAATGCAAAACAGTAAATAAAATACCTGTAACAATAGAGATAGGCAGATCTATGGTCGACACTGGAGATCCATTGCATGCGTGGTCGGATCTGCTGCATGCAACCATAAATACCCCCGACAACTCGTTGAAGAATGGAAATCTCACCCTGGTGGCTAGACTCGTTGGATCGACCTGACAATTGTCTTAGAATGGTAGCCCTGTTGCCTAGTATACTTCCCCTATCTGTTGCTTGCATATTTGACCCTTTGTTGATCTATTAGAACCCCAGATGGGTTCCCTTAACCCTTGCACACTTACCTCAGTTGGATATCACGATTTTGATGTTTTACCCGACATAATACTATGATAATTGTCTCAATGGAAGCACCTCAATATCCTTTCCACTGGGTCAGAAGGATTTTGCCTTATTCGCCACAGTTGGGCATAGCGACCCCAATATGTGCCCTCAAACTCCATGCACCTCCCTGGTGAAGTGTGCACTAGTCTGCTTTGTGCTTGTATGTTGTTGCAGAATGAAGATGAAGCTTGATGAAGCACCAAAATGTACTTCCGACGACTAGGGTGTGTCTCTCAACACCGAAACCTCTCTTGGGTGGTGGTTTCCTCCATAAATCCTCAAAACAATAGAAGGTCGACCCCTCCTCTGTAAAACCTGTTTTCCAATTCACAAATCAACATAATGACCAATTAGGTCGACTTTTCTTCCTTTATACCTCCTCTCATCTAATTCTTCGTTCACTTATTTAATTAAATGACTTTTCTCCTAAGTTATGATTTAATGTTCAGTTAAGTCATTTAAACCCCCTTTTTGTTCTAATTAAACGTTCACTTTACCACTTAAGTGACTTTTTCCCTAAGTTTCACCTCAATAATTAATTAAGTCACTTAAACCTCATTTTTCCTACTTTTACCTCCTTAATGTCACTTTCAGGTTAGACTTTGGTGAATGACATTAGCTTGAGGTGTTATTCCCATTTTTGTCTCAACTATAGTCTATGGGAACATATAGACTACTATGTCGCTCCATGTAGAACCCATCACTGGGAAAGGGACATTACACATTCATTGTTGAGGAGGTCAATCTATCTATTGCAGCAGTTCATGAGATTTGTGGAGACCAAAATTCATCTGTAGGGGTTGTGTTCTTGGTGCAAGCCGGTTTTTTCTTGTAGGGGGCGAACTCTTCACTTGCAGGGGTCGATTTCTCTTGTTTGAGAGTCGTCATTCTTTGTGATGTCCCATCCCCAAGATTAGGCCAGCAGGGAGTGACTTAGTAGTCTATATGTTCCCGTAGACTATAGTCAGGCACAAACAGGGAACCAGATGGAGAAATAAGGAGAAATTAAGGCTAAATGATAAATTAAGCCTAATTACTTAGGGAAAATCACTTAAGCCTAAGTCAATGAAGAAATAGAACAAAAAGGTGATAAGGGGGGCGACTTAATGGACAAATATTTCACTTAGGAGAAAGTGCGCCTAGGTTAAGTGATGTCAACGGAGAATTAGGTCGGAAAGGGTATATAGAGAGGAATTTGACCTAATTCCTCATTATGCATGATTATGATTTGATGTTGAGAGCTTCCAGAGGAGGAGGAGAGCCGACCTTGTTG